>APFE031746924.1:1085-74747 GCA_000404065.3 Pinus taeda | reverse complement strand
AAGAATTTGTATTGGATCTAATGATTATGAACATGCATTATATTTAATGGTTAAGAATGTATGTTTCCTCTTAAGAGGTTATAGGTTCAAATTGAAAGGAGATAGAACATGTATACTATGCAATTTAGGAGTTAAATCATTATGCATTTCCCCGTAAGAGGTCATAGGTTCAAAATTAGAGGGTGGTAGAGTATGTACATTTTCATAGACCTTAGTAATCAAATCATTATGCAGAGTTAGGTTTCTTATTTTATAAACAAGGAGGTTTTATACAATAATTTGGTATTTGGTTTGGTTATGACGTAAAAATTAGACTACTAGTACAACTTAAATTAGATCAATGATTAATAACATATGCTTTCTTGTTAGAGGTCATAGGTTCAAAACTATACTGAGGTACAATATGTAGACATTCATAAACTTTAGCGGTCCAATCATTGTGCAAAGATGGATCCCTTGCACCACAAAAATGTAAAAAAAAATATATGTTCAAATAGGTATCTTTTCCAAAAGAATATAAAAAGTGTGTAAAGATACATCACTTTTCTATAAAAAATATGAAGTGTGATAGGTCTCTTTTTCTTAAAAAAACGAATAAAGAAATGTATAAAGATAAATCTCCTTTTCTAAAAAAAATAAAAAATCATTTTCATTTAAAAATATTAATCTACTTTAAAAAATATCAAATTCTTTTTTAAAACCAATAATAGAAATCAAACAATTTATTTTTTAAATCCATAATTTAGTAAACAAGATCTTTATTTCAAATAATAATAACAAATCAAGGGTGTCTAATGACTCATTCACACAATAAAGGGTGTCTAATGACTCATTCACATAATAGATCATAAATAATAATAATAATAATAATATTTTAACTAAACATTATATTAATAATATCTAATATATTCAATTTCTATAATAATAATAATTTACAATTCGCCTTAAATTTATATTAACAATATTTAATATAATCAATACCCATGAAGCATGAAGGAGTTTGTTCATTAAAATTTGAACACATGTTATTATCACAATAAGTGCTTCATATCATTACTAATCCATGTCCCGCCAGGGACTATAATATTCATTTCATGGTCGAGTTGTATTGACTATAATTTATTTAGCCGTGCTTTTGTAACTTTAACCAAAGTTTTGAGGAAATGGTTAATATTTTTATTTTTGCATAGATTTGAAAATAATTATTGAATTTTCAATAAATGTTATTTTTAATTTCCAATTGGTTAAGGAAGCTCTATTGGGACATAATTCCCCTAGTGGAGATTGTTTTATTTTCATTTTTTTGCAATGCCTGACAATTCATTTTAAAATAGAAATAAAAATAAAATTGTGAATGGCCATTGTGTTGGTGAGTACATCACTATTATATTAATTTTCTTCTTAATGATGCAATAATTTATGCGGTTCAAAGTTGTTTCCATAGGCTCGAAGGGGGGTTGAACAAATGTCGACTTAATATTATTATGTGTGGCAGAGTTGGGGTTCTTTGCATAATGATTATTGTGATATTGATGAACAATGTGGTAATTGGTACGTTTTCATTGTGCGGAAGAGTATCTATGGGAGAACCAAGGTCTTCTTCATAGAGGGGGGTGCTAAATAAACTATGTAATGAATGTGTGAAAGGCGTTGTATTGGTAAATTATTATTTACCAACATTTTTCCAAGTACAAAAATAGTTGTACAAAGATGGTTATGTGAAGTTAGCTATTGGTGTAGTTGTAGGGAACTATTATGTTAATTCTCTATTCAATGATGTGTGAATTCATGTGGTTGTAGGTTGTTTTGGGGGTGGGGGGGGTGTAGGGGGTAGGGTTGAACAAATGTCAAACTAATATTATTATGTTTGCTTGTGAGTAGTATAGAGTATGTGCAGGAAAGTTGAGGTACTTTGGATAGTCAGTACAATGGTTGTTGTGCGAAACATTTACTATATGAAGGACAAAGTATTTATAGGAGATTAATGTCTTTTACATAGACGGGGGTGCTAAAATACTGTAATTTCAATCCTTGTGAAGAAAAAGTGTTATGTTATAAAACAAATGTGCAGAAGCCTTTCTCTTATTTAATTATTATTTAGCAACATTTTTTGGAAGTATGAAAGTAGCTGCACAAAGGTGGTTTGTGAAGCTAGTTGTTCAGAGGCATCATGTGCGAAGTTTTGAATGTCAATTAAGGGCATTATAGAGTGTTGAAGTAGTTGTGCAGATGAATTTGTTTATAGGTTGTTGTGTTTGTGCAAACGTTATGCTAAAGTTTTGTTCAAATCTTACTAAGATAATAAATATATAAATCTTATTTTTTAATTGTCATTTATGGACATATTTCACAATGTATAATCATTAATTAATGTTAGTTTTGAAGCTAGCTATTTGGAGGTTTCATTTGCAGAGTTTAGAATGTCAATTAAGGGTATTATTAAGTGATAAAGTAGTTGTGTGGAGGTTGTTGCGCATGTGCAGATGTTATGCGATAGTTTTGTAGAAATTTTACTAACTTATAAGAAATATACAAATCTCTTTTTTAATTCTTATTTAGGGATGCATTTCACAATGTATAATGATCTGAAAATGAAGATCTTAGATTACTTTTAAGGTATTACAGACTCATGTGCATGGATTTGTCTATACTACTTAGTGCAATGGATCAATAAGATTGTGAATAATATAGACAATGAGCAGTTAGAGAAACATAATAGACAAACACACATAAACACAACAAATTTAATATGGAGTTCACCCAAAACTCTTGGGCTACGTCTCCTGGTCCAGCCTTCAGTGGTGGCCTCTCTATTATGTCTTCAAGAGCAGAGTTTTACAAAGTGTGAACTCAATTTGAGTCTCAACACAACAGATGCAAACAACAAGAGTTTTGCTTGAATCCCTCAAGCCTCTCTAAGTAAACAGACTCTTTCTTTCACTCTCTGTCTCAATACTGCCTTCCTCTGTCTCTGTCAGTCTGTGGCTTTAAAGCCAACCAACGTTGTCTGTTCGTTTCCCCTTCTCCGTCTCTCTGGCTCCCGGCCTTTGTCCTCTCGAATTCCCTTCTAAGCATTAGCACTCATAGCATAACGTCTTCAGGGAAGGTGGCCACTTGCTCCGCAATGGAAGGGGCCATCGGGCCTTTGAAATCCCCAAAAATAGTGTTCTCTGTTTACATAGAGAAACACTGTAAAACATAGGAAATTCACAATTCTGCCATTTTTTGGACTTCAAAAATCCTTAAATCCACTTTATACTTCTATCGGGTCTGCCTGTAATTTCTTATCTCATGTTGCAAGTGCCCATTCAGTGGTTTCCCTCTGTATTTAAAAAATACATTAAAACACTAAACATATCACAAAACGACTTTATGGCAGACTTGAAATATTTATGAATTGGAATTTACAAACCCTTTTAGGTCTGCTTTCATCGCATCGGTGCTTCCCTTCGTATTTCATTTATTAAACGAAATAAGTGAAATACATAGCAAAACAACTTTTTACGGAACTGAAAATATTTTAAACTTGGTCCATAATCTTGTCAGGTCTGGCCATCACATCGCATATATATGTATATCCCCGCTCCTTGTAATGCTCCGACGCGATACTGTGATAGACCCTCGGGCTGTTTGGTAAGCGCTCCTCTTTATTTTTTGGTTGCGATATTGCACGTTAACTTGGGTTGTTGATCTGGGCGCTCGATCGACGGTCCTCGTTGACCTACGTTAATCGCGATCACAACTGTCATGTGATAGCCCCCGATTGCCTCTGCTTTCCACTGTCGATTGCGATATACCAATCGGATCTAGACCGTTGATCGGCCAAATCCAACGGCTCTTGTGCGTTGTTCCTTTGACCACTAATAAGCATGTTTTCAACTATTTCTTCATATTTTTGGGTGCTGATAGTGTTATCTGCCATTTCTAGGAGTTATTCTTTTGTGATAGTTTCGATCTTTTAGAAGATTTTGAAGACTTAGAGGGCTTTTGGATCATTCCTTCCCACTAAAAAAGCTTTTGGGCCACCAAAAGTTGGTTTTCAAGCATCAATCAAGTGAGGATACAACTTCCTCACTTGTCCACTTTCCTCCATCATGCACTGCTTGGTTTTGAACCTTTGAGTCCAATTCTGAGCTACTCAATATCCCCTCTATGCATAGTTCTCACCTTCCTGTCCAGAACTGTATCTTCCTGCAACTCATTGAGATATTTAGGCAACAGATCATCAATAGAAGGAAACTAAATTTTCTCTTCGAGATCTTCAATTAATGAAGGTTCAAACAGTTTCAAATTTTCTGCATTTACCATTGAATAGATGTGCATGTAAGCTCACAAATCAAGGGGAAAAGCATTCTCACCAATTTTCTCAAGTATCTTGAAAGACCCATACCTTATTAGCTTCAACTTCTTACCTTCACCTTGCATTATGTCTTTGCTGATGTACAGCTAGACTTGATCACCAACTTGGAAGCTATGCTCAATTCGATGCTTATCATCCCTTGCCTTGTACTTGGCCTAGCTCTATTCCAGCTGTTCCTGCTCTGCCTAGTGAATTTCTTGGATCTGTTCAATGAACTTGGTTGCTTTGTCCACATCACTGTGTCCATCAACTACTATGACTTTTCCAAAGACAATATCCAAGAGATACTTTGGTGTAAAACCAAAACAAGTCTCAAAAGGATATCTTTGTGTAGAAGAGTGTTTAGCACGGTTGTAAGCATGTTGCACATAACACAAATGTTCATCCCAAAGCTTGGGATGCTTGCTGCAATAGCCCCTGAGCAACTGGATCACTGTCCTGTTGACCACCTCTGTTTGGCCATCTATTTGGGGATGAAAGGCTATGATTTTCTTCAATCTGGTATCCACCAATTCCCATAGACTTGACCAAAACTTCCCAACAAATTAGGAATCTCAATCAAATGCAATGGAAGTGGGTAACCCAAAATGAACCCAGACATGTTGAAAGAACAACTTCGTTGTTTGTTTAGCTATAATCTGCATGTTACAAGGTATTAAAATACACATTTTGCTGAACCTGTCCACAATAACATATAAATAGTCATGACCTTTTCTAGATTTTGGCAATCCCCCAACAAATTCCATGGAAACACTTTCCCAAGGATGAGAAGGAACTGGTAGTGGAGTTTAGAAGCCTAATTTTCTATTGCTGGACTTGCTTTTAGCACACATGGTACACCCTTTAATATATCTAGAAACTGTTTCATGCATTCTTGGCCAATAGCAAAATCTTTGCAGCTGTGCAACTGTTTTATTTACACCAAAATGACCTGATATAAGAGAAGTATGCGCTTCCCGAATTATGTTAACTCTTTCAGTTTGTGGAATGAATAACTTTCCCAAATGATACAAGAGTTGGTCCTTAACATAATCCAATTCTTCTACTTGTTTGTCGTGACTTAAATTTCCATATACATCTTTAAAATCTATATCTTGAGGATATTGTTCAATGTAGCTTTCATGCATTATTGAGTTATACTTAAGTATAGTAGATGCATTTATGATTGGTTTGGACAACGTATCTGCAACTTTATTGTGTATGCCTTTCTTATATCTGATGACAAGATGGAACTGTTGCAGAAAACACATACACCTATAGTGTCTTGATTGCTGCAATTTAGTTTGTGAGTGAAAATATTGAAGTGGTTGATGATCAATATGGATGATTGTTTCTTTTCCCATTAAGTAATGTTTCCACTTTTTCACACTCTGTACTAATGCATACAATTCTTTATCATATGTGGGATAATTAACTACTGTAGAATTAAATGTCTCAGAATGATAGCATATGGGTTTACCATGTTGCATCAACATTGCTTCCCTGGCATAGTCACTGGCATCTGTTTCAATCTCAAATGGTCATTGAAGATCTGGCAGTGCTAGTACTGGTGCTGTACTAATTTTTTCTTTCAAGGTGTCGAAGGCTTTCTGCTGTCTGCCCCCCCATTGAAACACCTTGTTCAATCCTGTTAAAGCATGTAAGGGAGCTACAATCAAGGAAAAGTTAGCAATAAACTTTCTCCAATATTGTGCTACTCCTAGGAAGCTCCTAACTTCTGTGGCAGATTTGGGTTTTTGCCAGTTCATAATGACTTCAACCTTAGAGGGATCTATCTTCAATTAACCACCCCCTTACAATATGACCCAAATAATTTAAAGATGTTTTGCAAAATTCACATTTTGATAACTTAACATAAAGATTTTCTCTTTTTAAAACATCTAGAGTTTTCTTTACATGCTTCAAATGTTCTTCCCATGTTTCACTAAAAACAAGAATGTTATCTAAATATACAATTACAAAATCATCAATAAAAGGTTTGAGTACATCATTCATAACTCTCATGAAAGTGGCAGGAGCTTTAGTTAAGCCAAAAGGCATAACCAGCCATTCATACAACCCTTACTTTGTTTTGAAAGAAATCTTCCATGCATCTTGTTCTGCTACTCTGACCTGATGATAGCCACTACGCAAGTCCAACTTGGAAAAGTATACTGCTTCTTTTAGCTAATCTAATAGATCATCAATGTGAGGAAGAGGATAATGATTGTTGATCGTTATTTTATTCAGTGCTTTGTAATCAATGCACATCCTCCATGAACCATCTTTCTTCCTCACCAGCACGATTGGAGATCCACATGGTGATGTGCTTGGTCGTATGAACCCCTTTTCAAGCAACTCTTGTACCTGCTTCTTGATCTCTGCATTCTCTAAAGCGGATAACTTGTACATTCCGATGTTAGGCAATGGAGCATCTTGATGTAAATGAATATCATGTACAATTTCCCTTTTGGGTGGAAGACATTTAGGTTCTTGAAATAGGATATCATATTCTGAAACAACTTTTTCTAAATCAGCTTTCTGTTTAGCATCACAACCCTCAAATACATTGGTTTTATCAGTGTTCTTTTCCTTTACAAACATTAGTAGAAATTGCTTGTGTGAATTTACAATTCTTTTCATCCACCCTAAATTTATGAGAGAGTAATTATTTTTGAGTTTATGAGCTCTTACAATATATTCTATTCCATCTTTAGTGAGTTGATACTTATTTTCAGCTCTATAGAAAATGGCTTTTCTATCATACAAGTAAGGACTTCCTAAAACAATTCCACATATATCCAAGGGAACTATATCTAACTCAACCTCATCTACAAATGCTGACCCACTAGCAAACCTAAGTTTATCTAGTCACTTGTAGCTTTGCTTTATCACATACCCAACCTAATAGATATGGCTTCTTGTGAGGTGTGGTTAGTAATACCAACTTCTTTACAGTTGCTTCAGAAATCAAATTTACTTGTTATCCACTATCAAATAAAGTATTAATCTTTTTATGCTTGGAAATAACTCTAATATGAATAAGCTCATGTCTTTTCCTCTCATTTTCTTCATTATCAATAGATTGTGCAGAATTACTAGTAGATGCTTCAGAGTTTTTACCTTTTATACATGTGGTTGTGACGGTTGTTTCATCACCTGAGTCTGACCCCAAATCTTTCTTAATAGCATCAATAGTCTTCTTCTTCTTGCCATCAAACTTCTTGGGTTTTAGCTTTGGATGCAAAGACCAACAATGTTCATCATCATGTCCATCTTTCTTGCAGTGAGTGCATGAAGGTTTGCCTTTCTGTACAACATTTTCCTTCCTCTCTTTCCATTTCTACTTCTTCTTTTCCTTGTTCTTGCTTGCAGTGGGTTTTGATGATCCCCCAATCTCTGGGTTCACATTCTTGCCTCTAGCCTCTAGATGTGTAGCCTGAACTGATACCTCATCTATGCTAGTAGGGTTAAGCATGAGAATGGTGTGCCTCAAATAGCTATGCAGACCACATATATACTTCAACAAAGTTTCAGGTGAGTCTAGAGAAATTCCTAGAATGAAAGTTCTTTTTCTAAATTCCTGGGTATAGGTTTGTACACTTTGCCCCTTTAATTGGCGAAGAGTTTTCCAACTCATCATTCCTTGCTGCATATAAGCTAGTGGATAGAATTGTTTTTTAATGGCAGAAACAATTTCACTCTAGGTAGAAAGAATTTTACCATGCTTCTTCAAATCAGCTTGTGTCCTGCCTTCCCACCACACTAGGGTAGTTCCTCCAAGGCGAAGGCTGGATAGCTAAATCTTTCTCCTTTCGGAATCGATGTTCTGCACTCTGCAATATACATCAATCTGTCTAATCCAGTTATCTAGATTTTCTGCATTTAATTCTCCATCATATATTGGCAAATCAAATTTTACATCTAATTTAATCACATAAGTCTTCTTCTTTTTCTTCTCAGGGCTAGGATATGAGGATGATGGAGGAGATAGTGGAGGAGATGATGGAGGAGGCTTTTCCTGTTTCCCTTTTCCCTCTGGGGCATCTAGAGAAGGTTCTTTTACTCCTTTGTCTTGTTTGGAGGTTGAAGTACTTTCACCTCGACCTTTTTTGAATTCTCGATACATCTCTTCTACCATGGCCCGCATGGCCACAAAACTATCCATGAACTGAGATTTTGATTCCATATGAGTTTCTTCTGCCATTCTCCTCCTAGTATGGATTCTTCCAATTTCTGGGTTAGCCTCAACAAGTTCTCCTTTTCCCAGTTTGAGCTTTGACCTAGTTAGAATTCAATAAAGTCTAGCATAAGCTTGTCTAACCTTAACAAACCAAAAACCAAAAGCTCTGATACTACTTGATCTGAAAATGAAGATCTTAGATTACTTTTAAGGTATTACACACTGATGTGCATGAATTTGTCTATACTGGTTAGTGCAATGGATCGATAAGATTGCAAATAATATAGACAATGAGTAGTTAGAGAAACATAATAGACAAACACACATAAAATAGCAAATTTAATATGGAGTTCACCCAAAACTCTTGGGCTACGTCTCTTGGTCTAGCCTTCAGTGGTGACCTCTCTATTATGTCTTCTAGAGCAGAGTTTTACAAAGTGTGAGCTCAATTCGAGTCTCAACACAACAGATGCAAACAACAGGAGTTTTGCTTGAATCTTTCAAGCCTCTCTGAGTAAACAGACTCTTTCTTTCACTCTCTGTCTCTGTTTTTTCTCTGTCTTAGTACTGCCTTCCTCTATCTCTATCAGTCTATGGCTTTAAAGCCAACCGACGCTGTCTGTTCATTTCCCCTTCTTGGGCTCTCTGGCTCTTGACCTCTGTCTACTCGAATTCCCTTCTAAGAGTTATCACTCATGGCATAATGTCTTCAGGCAAAGTGGCCACCTGTTCCGCAATGGAAGGGACCATCGGGCCTTTGAAATCCCCAAAAATAGTGTTCTCTGTTTACATAGAGAAACACTGTAAAACACAGGAAAATTCACCAATCTTTCGGACTTCAAAAATACTTAAATCCACATTATACTTCTATTAGGTCCGCCTGTAATCACTTATCGCATGTCGCAAGTGCCCGTTCCATGTTTCCATTTGTATTTAAAAAATACATTAAAACACTGAAATATCGCAAAACGACTTTATGGCGGACTTGAAATATTTATGAAGTGGCATTTGTAAACCCTTTTGGGTCCGCTTTCATCGCATCGGCACTTCCATTCGTATTTTGTTTATCAAATGAAATACGCGAAATACATAGCAAAACACCTTTTTACGAAATTGAAAATATTTTAAACTTGGTCCATAATCCCATCAGGTCCAGCCATTGCATCGTATATACATGTATGACCCCACTCCTTGTAATGCTCTGACGTGATACTGCGATTGTGACTTGTCGCAATCGCAGATCGTATAGACCCTCTGGCCATTTGGTAAGTGCTCCTCTGTATTTTCTGCTTGTGATATCGCGCGTTAACCTGGGCCATCGATCTGTGTGCTTGATCAATGGTCCTCATTGACCCATGTTGAGCACGATTGCAACTGTCATGTGATAGCCCCCGATTACCTCCGCTTGCCACTGCCAATTGCGATATGTTGATCGGATTTGGATCGTTGATCGGCTAGATCTGACGTCCTGTGCATTATTCCTTTGGCCACCGATAAGCCTATTTTCCAATATTTCTTCATATTTTTGGGCGCCGATAATGTTATCCGCCATTTCTAGGAGTTGTTCTTTTGCGATAGTTTCGATCTTTTAGAAGATTTTGAAGACTTAGAAGGTTTTTGGATCAATTTTGGATCATATAATCATTAATTAATATCAATTTTGAATGTCAATGATTGAAGACATTATTGACTATGAAAGTTGTTTTGCGGACGGAGTTGTGTGGAGATTGTTGTGTGTGTGGGGGGGTTATGTGGAGAACAAATGCATGTGAGAAATCTATGCAAAATGAGGGAAGTGCAGAGGGGTATTTTAATTGTAATGTGTTTTCATATTAGTTTTATTATTAATAGATTTTGCGAGCTGCAGGAGTGCATACAATGAAAGCTTCAAATATTTTTGCACACAATAGACTTAGTTGCTCATAGGTATCTTTGCGGTTTCACATATATGCGTTTATGTTATGTTCAAAGAGTATGAAAATCATGTTTCTAGATTTGATGTATTCTTGCTTATGTGGTTTTCTAAATGTGTGAGTAGATGTGTACTCGATGAATTGAATGTTGAGATGACTTGTAATTATATACAACTTTTTTTCTATTAATCAGAGGACAGACATTAAGACAATGAAAAATATGGATTTTGGTTTTATCTTTGTAGCACGTTTCAGATGAAAAAGAATGGTAGGTGGTGATTTCTATGGAAATGAGACTAGAAATATTTGAAATAGCTAGTATAGTAAGGGAGAAAAGATTATTTGTAGTGATAGAAAAAAAAGGTGGGGCGTGTAGCATCTTTTATCTTTGCAAATTGTGTTTAAGAGCTTGCAGTATTGTCTGAGCTTGAGAGATTTTTCAAGCTTGGAGTATTGTCTGAGCATTCAACATCTATGGGCTCGAGGATTTCTTACTTTGCAAGGGTGACTTTGAGGAAAGAGAAAGCAATATAGTTATACGAATTTATAGTTTTGAAGATAGGCTATTTCTTTTGCAAATCTTTGTTCTGGATAGGTATTTTGTTGTTGACGTCTATAGGAAATAGCGTCATTGGCTATCTGTATTTGAATAGGAAAAGAAGAGACAATTTATTTCTTTTCTATTCACTATTGGAAAAGTGACTATGAAGAATACAACTCATGTTCTCGTTGTTGCAAAGTCTTTGGATTCTTTCAACTTAAGTGAAGTTGAAGCTATTAAAAGATTTGATAGAGAAAGAATTTTCACAGACCACCTTGATTATATGAGATACGGTATCTTGTTTCTGAGAAGTGGAGAGTAGGGCAAGAGAAGTCAAAGTGTTAATAAAAAAATGCTAGAAGATGTTGGACAAGTTGTTGAAAAAGAGATCATTGTGGCGGGAGGAAGACATAAGCAAAAAGGTGCAAACCATGCCGAGAAATCTCAATCTTGCACACGTAGTATTGATCCAACTTCATCTATTAGTAAAAAAATAAAAAGAAGTACTCAAAGCGAAAAACTATTTTCCGATAGGCTATTAGATGGAGGGGTTGACGAAGGGCGTTCTCGTAGAGTAAATCTAGAAAGAGCAAATATTGTTGAATCATTTAGATTTGAGTGTGCACTTAAAGAAAAGTATTGAAGAAACGATGGACATGTAATTTGATTTTTTTGTACTACCTAATTAGGTTAGTGCTTCTTTGCAAGAAAATTAGAGAATAATTGATCTAGTTGGCTCCAGACACATGCAAAAGTCCAAGAGTAATGAGAAATGGTCAAAATTAAAAGTGGTCATATTACTCTCAAACTAGCATCACATTGAAGTGATTTTCAACCTGATTCTAACGGTATGAACGAGACTTGAATCCGAGCTCGTATTGAGAATTTAGAGCAATTCAAAGTTGTGGCCAAAGTTGGGCGGTGGGCCAGGTTTAAGTGTTCTACAATTTGACCGACATCGAGGCATGAAAACTTAGCTCTCGAGAGCGGGGAAATTTGTTGGTTGGTTAGTTTGCCTAATACCCCGCCATCCCCACATTAGAGACATATGAAATATATATAACACAAAACATTGGGACAAGGCCATGTGGAGTAGACCCAACCCACCAACCGACTGCAATACACACAACCCATGTTTAAACTTAATGTAACACATTGTGTTAAATTATGTTGTTATTACCATATATCATAACAAAAGACTATTTTGGCTGGGCGAGGATTTGAACCCTATCCACCCCCCAAACAACCTCCAATGTTAGCCATTGCACCAATGGCCATGTACCTTAGCAACTCCACCCACGATGTTGTACTTAAACCCCATTCCATTGCTTAGTGTGGGGGGGGGGGGGAACCACGGACCAACGGAACAGAGAAATGGATGAGCAGTGGAACCGTGCACCCCACGGTGGAACTCAGAGGTGGAACAATGAACTGTGTGCAACCTTGACGCAGTTCCAGGAGGAAGAATGATGGCATTTATTTCAAGACATAATATTCCTTGATGCCAAAGATTCTCTAGGGAGGTAAATTTTCATTTTGTCATAATGATATGAAGTTTACAGTCATTTTAACTGGAATTTCACATGGAACGCAATGGTGAAATCAGAATCACCATTTGAGCAGTAGATTTGCAGATTCCCAGAAAAGTAGAATCTTTAAAGAATCTTGAGAGAATCTTCCAAATTCTTTGGAGGTTGAAATTCGCCAGAGTCAGAATGCAGCCAACGTTATACTCAAAAGTCTCAAAATCTTTGAAGGATCATGATGAAGATATCATATTAGTGATATGAGTTGAAGATCTCCAGTCAGCCTAGAGAACATAACCTTTGGAGAATCATGGGAATCTAAAAGATTCCCAAAGGCCGAGATTTTGACAGTGTTGGAATTTGACAAATGGATAGTCGATTTTACACCTCTCAACAATAGAAATTCAGTGGTGCAGTCAGTGTTTTCATCTGAGAATTCAATTTTTCGACCAATTTTAGAGGTGAAGGTACACGAATTAGTCATGTCATGTTTTCCTTCATAATTTATGTGATGATGTATTATGTTTTGAGATCCTTGTTTGATGTTATGTTATGGGATCGATTTTTCCACATTATATGAGATGTATTTAGCTTTTGATGTTATGTATTTTTGTGGAGATCCCTATGTAACTATGTTGAAGGGATGCTCATTTCCACATTGTGTAAGATCATGTTAAGTGCCATTGTGAGAGGAAGCATTTTTAGCTGAAAGTTCCTGTAAGAGGAACGTCTCATGGAGAGACAAGCCACTCTTGTTTGAGGGAATATGACCTTGCTATGAAAAAGTGTTCTCCATGTACATCATCATTATTTCCAGCATTATATGAATTGGCCAACAACATCTTGACATCGGGCCCAGAGATGTAGTCCACACTGGACAAACTCTGTTATCAAATATCTCATGTTTTGACTTCTGATCTTGTCATGTTTCCTCTTGTTTAAGTATGCACATATGTTATTTTATGCTCTTTTAAATGCAATTATAACAACATCACAGAAGTAAAAGATCTTGGATGATTCTGGTAGCTGAAGGAACCCATGTCAATTTTAGTATCAAAGCGGTATTCTTGCTGATCGGAATTGTGAGCGTGAACAAGGATTAAACGTGAAATAATGGAGGATGACAAAGACATGTACGAGGCCATGCTCAAGATGTCCAAAATGGTGGACATGTTGTATGAAGCTTATGAGAGACGAGAGAAAGAAAGAGCAGAAAATGATGCTCCATCCTCACCTTCGAGTGAATTTTCACCGCCTTCATCATCTTCTCATCATTCAAATGAGGATATAAACTAGATCCTTCAAGTAGATAATGTTGAATGGAAGATGATTCTACAAGAAGCGAAAGAGGAGAAGCATTGATTGCAGCTTTAGTTGCAAGCCACAGAACAGGCCCTGGAAGAATTGAAGCATAATGAACAAAGTCTTCAAGGAGAGGATGTTGAATTAAGGAGGATCCTACAAGAAGAGAAAGAGGAGAAGCAGAGACTACAACTTCAGCTACAAGCCACGACAGATGCCTTGGAGGAGTTGAAGCACAGTGAAGGCATGGAGAAGCCCTCACCACTTATTTCTAAATCAACAGATGAGGTAAACAATTGCAATTTTTCTTCATATTCATCTTCACATGATGTTATTTCTATTAGAAATGTGGAGATACCAATTACAAGAAATGGTATGAGACTACTTATGAAGATGGGGTATTGTTTTCATTTTGATGTAAACTTGACCATAAAGTATGTGTTATAAACTCATGGAAAGTACGGGATGCTTGGGTCATTAGTTGGTCATGTAAATTAAGCATGTAATTTGCAAAAATGTACTACAGGTTTTCAAAGGATGCATGTGTCGGCTCATCGCTTATGGCTCCGAAGGACAAAGGTGAAGGAGAAGGAAGGGTGTCTTATCAAGACACTTGTTGTGCAACAAGGTACAAAGAAGTTGTAGATTATTTTCATGATTTTGGAGGATCAAAATCTCCTCAGTGGGGAGCATTGATCCAAGTGGCTCCAGACACATGCAGAAGTCCAACAGGACTCAGAAATGGTCAAAATTAAAAGTGGTCATATTACTCTTGAACTAACATCAGGTCGAAGTGCCCGTTGCCCTGATTCAAACAGTGGGAATGACACTCGAATCTGAGTTCGTATGGAGAAGTTAGAGTAATTCAAAGTTGCGGTCAAAGTTGGGCAGTGGGCCAGGTTTAAGTGTTCTAAAATTTTACCGACACCAGGGCATGAAAACAAAGCTTCTGAAAGGGGGTGAATTTGTGGGTTGGTCAGTTTTCCTAATACCCCCTAAAACGGAAAAGATCAAACATATGGTTTATAATAACAAAAATCATATAAAAAAAAGGGTGCTGAGCTGCCACCCTCGTGATCCCCGCATTAGAGCCATATGGAATATATTTAACACAAAATGTTGGGATGGGGCCACGTGGAGCTGACCCTGCCCACCAACCAATCGCAATACGAGCAACCCATGTTTAAACTTAACGTAACACATTATGTTAAATTATGTCATCGTTACCATATATCATAACAAAAGACTATTTTGGGTGGGTGGGGATTTGAACCCTGTTCAGCCCCCAAAACACCTCCAATGTTAGCCATTGCGCCAACAACCATGTGCCTTGGCAACTCTGCCCATGATTTTGTACTTAAACCCCATTCCATTGCTCAATGGGGGGGAGAACCCACGAACCAGCAGAATAGAGAAATGGATGAGTAGTGGAACCATGCACTCTAGGGTGGAACTCAAAGGCAGAACCATGAACTAGGTGGAACCTTGACACAGCTCCAGTAGGCAGAATGATGGCGCATATTTCGAGGTAAAATATTCCTTGATGCTCAAAGATTCTCTAGGGAGGTAAATTTTCATTTTTTCAGAATGATATGAATTTTAGAGTCATTTTAACTAGAATTTCACAGGCAAAACTATGGTGAAATCAGAATCACCATCTGAGTAGTAGATTTCCAGATTCCCAGCAGAGTAGAATCTTTGAAGAATCTTGAGGGAATCTTCGAGATTCCTTAGAGGCTGAAATTCACTAGAGTTAGAATGCAGCCAACTTTATACTCAAAAGTATCAAAATCTCCCAAGGATCATGATGAATATATCATATTAGTGATCTGAGTTGTAGATCTCCAGTCAGTGTAGAGAACATAATCTTTGGAGAATTAGTGGATTCTAAAAGATTCCCAAAGGCCCAGATTTTGTTGGTGTCGGAATTCGACAAATGGTAGGTCGATTTTAAACCTCTCGACGACAGAAATTTAGTGGTGCAATCAGTTTTTTTAGTTGAGCCTTCCATTTTTCAGCCAACTTCAGAGGTGAAAGTACATGAATCAGTCATGTCATGTTTTCCTTCATAATTTGCCACATTATGTGAGATGTAT
The DNA here is from genome assembly GCA_000404065.3 of Pinus taeda. NCBI lineage: Eukaryota > Viridiplantae > Streptophyta > Pinopsida > Pinales > Pinaceae > Pinus > Pinus taeda. The sequence goes on along the minus strand of APFE031746924.1, from coordinate 58,847 downwards.
TTAGCTTTTCATGCTATGTATTGTTGTGGATATCCATATGTAAATATGTTGAAGGGATACTCATTGCCACATTGTGTGGGATCATGTTAAGTGTCATGCTGAGAGGAAGCCTTCTTGAGTGAGAAATCCTGTAAGAAAAATGTCTCATGATGTACATCATCATCATTTCTAGAATTATATGAAGTGGCCAACACCATCTTGACACCAGGACTAGAGATGTAGTCCACATTGGACGAACTCCGTTATCAAATGTCTCGTGTTTTGACTTGCTAATCTTGTCATGTTTCCTCTTGTTTAAGTATGCACACATGTTCTTTTATGCTATTTTAAGTGAAATTATAACAGAATCACAGAAGTAAAAGATATTGAATGATTCCAATAGCTGAAGGAACCCAGATCAATAATGGAGGAATTTTTTGAAGAGGAAATTACTTTCGATGACCATTTTGTCACATTGTAGGATGTAAATTATGACATGGACGATAAGAGATTGAATATTGAAAGAATAAATATTTTCGACAGAAGCATTGTTGATCATACATAATTAAATGTTGATTTGTCTTCGGTTGCAATGTTTGGGTTGATGAAATTTCATCAAGATGGCTGTGAAGCACTTGCAGATTATGTTGATCAATTACAAGCAGAAAATAAAAAGCTAAAGGAAAAATTAAAAGATATAGAAAATGCTCTGAGCGTGGGTCCTTTTTTTAAGACTCCATTGGTTATACCTAATGGTTCTAATAGGTTTGAGAAACCTTAGAATATTTTGAGTGCAGTGAAATCATATATCGTGAATAATATATCTGAAAGATTGTGGATTATTGAATTTGCAAAGTAAGTTTCTTTTGATCTTGGGCATTTAAATTAGAGAATGTGGTATTTTTTTGAATTTGACAAAAGTGAGTTGGAGGGAGACAAGGAATTCGTGGACAATGCCTATTAAATATTTGTCAGATACTTGATTCACTGTTCGAACTAGAAAGAGATAAACAAGGAATGTTTGATGCTAATCAGATGAGGTAGATCAAAGTTGCATGATCTAGGAAAATAATAATATTGAAAGAGATTATTTTTTAGTGTGGAAACATAGAAATTCGAAGAGTAGATGTGTATGTCAAGGTGGTAGTGATTATTTAGAATTTAAAAGGTTTGCTATGACACGAATCTCGATTAATTGGAAAGGAGAAATTTATGGTAGATTTGGAGAAGTTGAAACAATCGTAGGTGATAAAGTTCGATGATATAACTGATTTTAGTGCCGCGAAAATTAGCAAATAGCTAATTACTTTTGCTTCTATTAACCAGGAGTACTATGCCTTAGTTTTGAAATTGCAAAAAGAAGAAAAATAAATTGAGAGGCGGTATTCAATGAATGTGTTAAGCTAGACATTACCATTTCTTCGATGAAAGCATTTTACTATTTAGATCTTATGTATTCGTTATGATGGAATATTGTAATTCCTGAATGCAACTACTTGTTATCTACTACAAATATTTTTGGAGATTGTAGTTGATGGGATTGCAATTGGAGTTGTCATAGAGACACCTTTGCAATTAAACTATTGTCATTTTCATAAGTGATTTATGAAATAGAGCCTATTTCTTGGACCATGGATTTGTGATCATAACTTATTTGAATTATGATTACTATCTTTTCTATCTTTTCTATTTATGTAAACAATTGTCAGACAATGTTTGACATGGGTTGTTGTATGGACTTGAGTCATCCAAAGTTATACAAAAAATAATAATTGAACAATTGTTCACCAATATTTTCTTTATGATTTTATATATTATCCAGTATTATGTAATAAATAATAATTAAAATGAATTTATGTTTACTCTGTTTTAATACTCAAACTTTTTACCAATTATTTCAATAATTCTTAGATTATGTTTTACATGTGAAGTTGTATCTATTTCATTTGTTGTCACTAAAATTTGACTCTAAATACTATTCACTATGTTGATAACTATTAAAGGTTGTTGGGCTCGAAAGTGTTACTATTCTATTACAATAGTCTTTATTTATGAATTCATATAGAAAAGTGAAAATGGCACACATCAATATTACAATAGTATTTATTTATGAATGCATATAGAAAAGTGAAAATGGCACACATCAATTATTCATTGTACAACAATTTTCATTATGGTGGAATTAGGATAAGATTTTCCATAATGTAGGGGACACTGCTTGGTGTGAAAGCTTTGCACAACATAATAATAATTATGCATTGAACTATGAGATATGTTTTTCCAAAGAATTGTGAAAAGGTTGCATATCTTTGTTTTGTAATGGTCAATTGTAAACCAATTTTTGTAAGTGATTTGCTTATACACATATATTGTTTATTTGCTTAAGGAAAATAAGCTTTTAAATAATACCTATTGAAAATAGATACCTATTTTACTGTGGGAAGTTTTTTGTTGTGTGAAATCGATATTAAAGATTATGTTGCAAGTCATAAAAGTTATAGTAGTAAATTGTAAATGAGTATTTGTTAATGTTACTGTATATGGAACTAGTTGTGCAGAAGTGGTTGTGCGTGTGTGTAGGCTCTATAAGGAACAAATTCATTTGCGGAATGAAGTATTTATATAACACATGCTATATACAAAAAATTGTTACACTATGAGCTTGATTAATTAAATCACATTAGTTTATAATAATTTTTACGAATTGCAAAAAAAAAGAATAATAGTAATGTTGTAGTTGAAGTTTTGATGGTAATTGTAATAAATGTGGGATTTGTATACTACATATGGAAAAGAGGCATAATTGCAAAATTGTGTTATGTCGAAACAAAAGAAAGGAGAAGAACAAGAAACATAAAAAACTAAACGCTTTCATTATGTGGAGTGCAGTTTTTCCATTTTCATAGACTGTGTAATGACATTAACGATTCGTTACCCATTTGCCGAAATGGATGTATTGACATGTAATTAGAAACATAAGCGATATTACCTATACAATGACATTGATATAGTAGTGGATGCAATTTTTGATAGTCGATAAGCTAACTGCCACTATTAGAAAAGATTCACATTTAATTTTTGTCATACATGGAGTAATTGATTTCCGAATTTAAGCTTTGTTTTTAAAACTATTTGTGTTATTTCTCGTCAACATTCGGTTTGTTGTCTTTTTATTGCTATTTATTTCATAGAAATCATTTCACATGCAGAATAGTAACATCTATTGGAAATGGAAAAAACGTAAAAAATTTAACACTATAAGAAATTACTCATGTAGCAAAAAATCCAGTAGTTTGACATCTTTAATCTGATTTCCAAAAAAATTTGCCCGGTTTTCTAAAAATCATGTTAGAATTTCTATTATTTTCTGGCCAGAATTGTGGTGGGTTTAAATTTTGTGACTTATTTATGCTATTTGTCGTAAATGCACATTTTTCTATATGAGTTTCTATATCTTGGAAATTTATTGTAGAAGGGATTTCATAGACAAAGTAGTAACAAGTGTTGCTTGTTTAGCATATCGTTGATCAATACCTATAGTGCAATGAAAGCGTTGCTAGTTAAAAAAGAAATTTCAAAGTTTTCCACATAAATGGCTTCAAGGGCAAGGAAAGAAGTTATTTTCATTAATACTATTCACTCACTTGCATTTGTCGATCAGAGATTTTAGTGGTCGACTATGTATGAGTGATATTTAAATCTTTCTATGCATGAGAAGATATAGTCCACTAGAATAGCAAATGTGCATGTGTTCTAGAGGTATTTGATTTAAGTGAAATAGTTTATTTATGCATAGATAAGTTTGAATTGGCAACAAAAATAATTAGACTATTTGCTAAAGATATTGGTATTTATTTGATTTTGGAGACATTTACGTGGATATTGAAGCTACCGATTCTGAATTTGTTGTTAGATTTTTCTAACGCAAATATATTTCTAGTATAAGAGGAAAATGGCTCGAAAATCTTATAGGAGTTCACTTTTCCAGATTCTGAGGTTCCTTCTGATATTTCCTTTCTAGGTATCACTTTATTTAGAGAATTATTTTGAGAGTTTTGTTGGATGTATGCATCTTTAATGGGCCTAGAAACTAATACCACTGTGCTAAGTTCCATTCTTTGTATGCTCTATTACTTGTACAAAACAAAAGTATGTATTTGAATTGGTTGATATTATTTCAAATAAATTGTGTTTTCAGTTATTACATTTGCAGAAGAGGAATAAGTTTCTCATTATGGCATATCTGATAAAAACTCTCATTTCGAGTCACACTTTTGATGAGTTTCCACATAATCCTAATTTCGTTGTTGATAAAGAAGTAGAGCGTGACCATGGAAATCCTAAAGCACCTTTTAACAAGCGATATGATGTAACATGAGACTTTAATCTTCCCTTGTAGTGGTTTGTTATGGATTTGTGCCTTTTTGGTAGGACCGCCATAATCATGGACCCCACCAATCTCATAAACTATACAAACCACTAAAACCATACTGTGAAATCAACAAAACTCTCGCTCAGATTGTTTTTATAAATGTTAAAATATTGAAACTATATATATATTTTTATAAAAAATGGGAAAATGTATTATATTTTAGTTTTCAAATCCGTAGTGTGATAGTCATTATTGGTTGTTATCCACAAATGCAAATTAACTCATCATTGTTATTTAAGGAAAATCACACTACTTGTAGTTACCCTTGATAGTCCCTAGGGGATAGACTTTCAATCATGCAATATGCCTCTAAATCTTAAACTGCTAACCTATTTCTTTACATCCGAAGAAAAAAATATATTTTATTTCAATATATTTGTTTTTCAAAATTAATATAAAAAGTAATAATTTATTTATTTATAAATTTATCTCCATAATATATATTTATTCATAATTGTTTTTTAAATATATATTAATATTTACTCTTTTTAATTATTAAAATTAAATACTAAAATTAAATATGTTTTTATTAATAATAAAATTAATTACAATAACAAAATATAAATAACTTTTTAATATCATGTTCCTTCGAATTTAAAAACTCTGGTTGATATTTTATTAATTCTTTATTAGTTATAATTATTATAACTAACTAATAATTCATTTTTTATTATTATAGGATAGGAGGAAATCTTAGATTTTTATTAAATTATATATATTATGCATATATATCAGGCTAGAGGAGATTTTGCTCGACAAATTAAACCATTTACTAAAGCTATATTGTTAATAAAAGTTTATAAATTATTATGAATTTCATATATATAGAGCTAATTTTATATTATTTCAGAATATATTCAAATTAGAGTACATTATCTATTTAATCAAGGTTTAGCTATTTTTTTTAGAAGAGGTTTTAATTTTTATCAGGGGAACCAAATATTTTTAACCACCTACGTATATAAAAAGTAGTCCAAAATATATACATCAAAATAAAACTAGTCATTGTAATGAAAAAAAGCAGTAGATATTGCAGCGAATCAAGAGTCAAAATATGTAACAGGCATTGGGCCCTTGACACTAGATACTGGAGGAGTAGGGAGATCAAGTTAACACTACATATAACTTTCCAAATGTGTAAGTTGTGGATCAAGTAAATTTGTTTATTTCTCGAGGCTTTTTTGATGTTTTCTAATGAAGCAAAGATGTTTTATATCTCCTCTTGATTTTATTTTAAGACCCTTCCAAGAAGAGTCTTCATTTATCATTGCAGAGATATGGAATTCAAATATTGTTTCCATCTTCCCTTGATATTACCAAGGTTAGCAACCCAATGAGAAATATTTTCCAAAATATTTGTATCTAGAAAAAAATTGATGGTCCATATTAGCCCAAGACTGCATATTGTGGTCTCGTTTCAAGTTTTAGGGGGGACAATAGAATAAAATATATTAGCTTCTTCCTGAGCTTGTTTTTGGGCTCAATTCCTACCTTAGGGGCCATGTACACCCCCTTTCATACAGTTGCACATACATTGTCTCGATATATCACACTCAATGGTTGCTTTCCCAGGTTCCTTACATAGGTAGACAATAACATGAAAATAGAAAATGAAATAGACTAACCTAAGCCTGCAAAAAAAATGTGTAACAAAAGTACCAAAACACAAGTCCAAAATTGATAAATGAAAATCATAGAATGGATGCCCCACTATAATCTAGAAGCAACATTTTTTAAATTCCAACCACTCCCCAAGATTTCAATACCATAATAGAATTTTAATTTCTAGACCGACATGGTCAAACTTCCTTCCCTTGAAATTGATAAAATAAAAGAGAAGATTCTGTAGAGATGGCTTTATCATGACAAATACAATGTCATTAAGACTTACTAATAGGTGAATAGACTAGGGAAACAATCACCCACCAATACAACAAATCCAAATAGAAATAATCACACAACCAAGGCTAGAAAACTTAATGCCATATAGATTGACAAAGTATAGTATGGGGACTAGAATTACCTATCTCATAGTGGCCATTGAGACACCAAGGCATAGGAATTGACGAAATGGTGTAGGAGACCACCTTTTGTTGGTTTGAGAGTCCTTCTCTTGCCAACAACCCACAACAACAACTGCCCTATCTTTCCATTCCCACTCCAGAACCCCTAAATTCCACTTCCTCACCACCAAATTATTGCCCCCATGAACTAGTATTATCGCACAAGTATAGTCCATCGCCTCCCCACCTGCTTCGAAGGGGGTCTAAACTACCTCTAGTTATCATTTGCCTCTACCATGCAAAGTGTAAGACCAAAACTCTAATATCAATAATATGCTCTATTAATAGCCTTAAACTTTCACATGTACATGCATGTGGGGGGCAAGGCACAACATCCCCTCTTAAATGAGCCTCGAGGCAATAGGTTGGTGAGATGGCCCCGATGCATTGCTCATCCAAATCACCCACCCTATTGGAGAGTATATTTAAATATTAAAAAAAAAAAATCGATAATTTTGTTTAATAATAAACACTTATTTTCTTTTATATATTCCAATACTTCAATAAATTAAATTATTTTATATATTCAAATACTTCAATAAATTAAATTATTTAAAAAAATATAATCCTAATAATATATGGAAAAAACATAAACCACAAAATTTGAAATTGAATCAAATAATCATATCCTTTATTTAAATATACAAGAAAAATACTCCAAATATTTCTAAAAGATATATAGATACAAATCTAAATATTTTCTCCCTATTTCACATAAATGTTTATAACCTATTTATTCCAAAGTCTGCGACCCTTTTCTCAAATTATACGTAAAATTAATCACCATAATCAAACGACGCTTTAAAAAGTTAGGAAGGGACCTAAAATGGGTTTCCATCAATCAAATTCCAAGTTGTTTTATTTCAAAACGTGAATTATAAGTAAAATATTAAAATATTTTAATGTCTATTGTATTTAAAATGTAATTTAAATGAGTTTAATATAATTTTATATTAATTCTATTTTGTTAAGTAATATAATTTTATTGAAAGATATTTTAATAGAAGTGTTATTTACATTTTAATATAAAGAAATTTGTAATTTTTTTTATATTTGAAATGATAAGTGGTATTTAAAAAAAATATATTAATAGCAAAAAATATTTCAATATAATGTACAAATAAAATATTTCAAAAAAATGGATTTATTTGTCAAGAATTTGTATTGGATCTAATGGTTATGAACATGCATTAGATTTAATGGTTAAGAATATATGTTTCCTCTTAAGAGGTTATAGGTTCAAATTGAAAGGAGATAGAGCATATGTATCATGCAATTTAGGAGTTAATTCATTATGCATTTCCCTGTAAGAGGAATAACGTATATTTTCTTGTTAGAGGTCATAGGTTCAAAACCATATTGAAGCACAATATGTACACATTCGTAAAATTTAGTGGTCAAATCTTTGTGCATAGATGGATCCCTTGTCCCACAAAATATGTAAAAAAAATATACATTTAAATAGGTCTCTTTTCTGAAAGAATATAAAGAAGTGTGTAGAGATGAATCACTTTTCTAATTTTTTTTTATGAAATGTGAAGTGATAAGTCTCTTTTCCTTGAAAAAAATGTAAAGAAATGTATAAAGATAAATTTCCTTAAAAAAAAAAAACAATTTTTTTTTCCTTTTCCTTTAAAAAAAATAATCTACTTTTTAAAAAAAATATATCAAATTCTTTTTTAAAACCAATAATATAATTCACTTTCTTAAAATATAATAAAAATAAAAATCACACAAATTATTTTTTAATTCAATAATATAGTAAATAAGAGATTTTATTCTAAATAAATAATAACAATCAAGGGTGTGAGATGACTCATTCACACAATATATCATTAATAATAATAATAATATTTAAACTAAACATTATATTAAAAATATCTAATATATTCTTTTTTTGCTGAAGCAAGAGTAGGACCTTCTTTAACATTAATAAAATACAGAATTTACAAAACGCCACTCAGAAAAGTGGCGAAGGAGAACAGCCTCCCAAAGGAACGGAGAACTGGCCAAGGCAAAGGACTCGGCCCAAAAACCTAACCTATCAAAACCTCCAAGCTGAACAGGAATAAATCCAAAATGAAACAAGGAAGTGGACGGACCAGATCCAAGGAAAAAGGCCCCACCAGACCTGCAGAGAACCGAGCCCCAAAGAAACCATACCACAAGGAGGGGCCTGCGCTAAACTCGCCGAGAAGCGAAACTCACACTAGAATCAATAGGGAAGAGCCAACGGGCTCTATCCAATGGTTCTGCACAAAAAAACCCCCGAGGCAAGATGCACGTCCCATAATGGGCCTCGCCTCCAACTTGCTCGACTCATCTCCATTGAAGCTTAACTAAAATGGATTTAATGGTCAAGGGTCAAAACTCACCCACCAAGAAATCTGGAAAATAGTGAGCGATGAGGGCTCCACCAAATAGCACGATCAATCTTGAGCATTGATTTTCCCTCGCTCCATCAGACGGCTGAGCTAAATATCGCACGTCCAAAGTGATCAGCCTTTAGGTAGTGGGGAAAGAGGTATTATGAGCGGGCCCATCTCCACGTGTCACTCTCTCGGGGGCATCGTTGCTAAAATTAAAAACCCACTTTTGACTTAAAAGTGGTGCGACACAATGACCCCACTCCCAAGGCATTTTTAACTGGGGCAAATGGAAAAAGTGGGTGATGCGTAAAAAAAACAATGGTCAGGAAACTCTGACGACGGTCGTGGAGCAAAATCCTGATCGTGGTGGAATTTTTCGCATACCTAGTTATACCTCTCATCGTGAACTTGTCTATCCAACCTAAAGAAGCCCTCTGACCACGGTCCATTATTAGTTTGATTCGGTTCTTTTGCTTCTAAACTCTGCTTTGTCCTCCTCCGCCTGGTTATGACAGAGTTTCTTCAGATTCCTCTGCTCCATAGTGCTCCACTTCCTTAAAATTGCTCCGTCCTTGCAACTGACACCTTGATTTGCAAGAATGTCCACCAATTTGTTGGCTTTTCTCCTCACATGAATAAATCTAAGAGTGCGAAGTTCCCGTATATGTTCTCGGATCCTGTGTAGAACCTGAGTTAACCTCCAGTGTTTAGTGACCTTTTCCGGCCCTGTACCATTATTGATTCTCTTGGCCGCGTTTATGACCAATTCTGAATCCACTTCTATTATGACATTTTGACAGTTGTTCTGAATCAAAAATTCTAAGCATTGTTCCAAGGCCATTAGTTCAGCCATATTGTTAGTGGCTTTTCCTAAGTGTCCATGGAAGAGGGAGATTATGCTACTTGAATCTTCCCTTAGAACTCCCCCAAAGCCAGCCACCCCTAGGTTGCCTTTTGAAGCTCCATCAATGTTGAACTTTAGAAAACCTTCAAGGGGAGGATGCCAGTATTCCTCCCCCATATTGCACATACTTGCTTCTCTGTCTAGATCTTGAGGAATAAGCCCCTGCAAGTCTAACAGCTGGCATACGAATGATTTCAGAAGCCGACCAATCATTGGCATATTTTTCCTTCCAGATGCTTGCCCATTGAGCTTTAGGATCCTTAACCCACCTCCACGAGAGCTTGGCTCCAAGAGCCTTGTTAGGAATCTCAAGATCGTCCAAACCCAAACCTCCTTGGTTCTTGGGTTTGCAGATCTTTTCCCATGAGACTAAGGCCCATTTTTTCCCTATTTCCTCTTTGCCCCAGGGAAAATCTCGTTGGATATTCCAAAATTGTTGTAAGACTCCTATTGGAGCTGCGAGGGCTGATAGCATAAAGATTGGGATCACTTGGAGAACTGCTTTAGTAAGAACCAGTCTACCAGCTAAATTTAGAGATCTGTTTGTCCATTTCCTGACCTTGTCTTACATTTTAGTTACTAGAGGATCCCATATACCCTTGTGACGGGGTTTAGCTGTAAGAGGAACTCCCAAATACTTGGAGGGAAGGGGTTCCCTTTGAAAGCCTAAAATTCTGGAGACATTTCTCTGTATGGCTATATGAGTGTTAAAGAAAAAGAATTTTGATTTGGAAAGGTTTACTTCGATACCTGTGGCCTTTGCGAAGTCATTTAAAATTTGTTTGTAAGCAAGTGCTTCTTTAACTATGGGAATTCCTTGTAGCATTATATCATCTACAAACTGTTGATGAGTCAGAACTTGCCTATTCTCTGAAAGTTGGAGTCCCTGAATTTTTCCCATTACTCTTGCATGCTTGATGGACCGCCCCAGCCCTTCCATCATGAGGATGAAGAGAAAAGGCAAAAGTGGATCACCCTTTCTAAGACCCCTGGAAGGGAGAAAAAGTTCAGAAGGAGAGCCATTCACTAAAATTGAAAAGTTGGAAGAAGTCACAAGGGCCATGACCCATCTGACCCAATTATGATCAAAACCAAATGCTGTGAGCACTTTTTTGATATAAATCTAGTTTACTTTTTCATTTTCTTTCGCTATGTCTAGTTGCATGATCATGCCCGCTCTCTTGTTGCAATTTAACGAGTGCACCACCTCGTGAGATTGAATTATGTTTTCCAGAATTTGTCTTCATTCTACGTACCCTGTTTTTTCCCTGGAGATGAGCATGGGCAGCAGGGGTTTAAGTCTGTTAGCCACAACCTTGGAAATTATTTTGCAGACCACATTGCATAAGGCAATGGGCCTATAGCTCTCAGGAGCTTGAGCATTATCCTATTTTGGAATAAGCGCAATGAAGGAGGTATTGAGAGCTTTCAAAATGGTCTTGTTCCCCGTGGAGTCTTCAACAATCTCAACAATATCCCTTTTAACAATATGCCAACAGGCTTTGAAGAAATCCACATTAAATCTGTCTGGACCTGGTGCCTTGCCATTTTGCATTTCCTTAAGGAACTCACTGATCTCCTTTTCAGTGATAGGTTTATTGAGATTACAATTGTCCTCTCTGGATACTAGTTTAGGAATATGTTCTAATAAGTTCTTAATGAAAGGTTCTCTTCCTGAAAAGTTTTCCTTGGCAATGCCCGGAAAATGCTTTACTAACACTGCATCTATCTCCTCATGGGATTGGATAATCTGGCCATTCTCGTTTGGAAATGCCCCGAAAATGCTTTACTAACACTGCATCTATCTCCTCATGGGATTGGAGAATCTGGCCATTCTTGTTCTTGATCGAAGAGATTCTATTGTGATTCTGTTCGCAATGGTAGATCTGTGGAAAAATTTAGTATTTCGTTCTCCTTCTTTTAGCCGAAGAACCCTAGATTTTTGTTTCCAAAAAATTTCTTCTTGATTACACATCATTTCCCATTCTTGGTGATATTTCTCTGCTTGTTCATTTTTGTCGTTATCAAAGCCATTCTTGATCAGAGCTTGGTTGAGCTCTAGGATTTTGATTTCTACCATTTTTTTAGTTGTGAAAATATTGCCAAATTCCTTCTGGTTCCATTCCTTTAGCTTTTGCTTGATGTTTTTTAATCTCTTGTGTAATAGGTACATGGATGATCCCTAAATTTGTACGTCTTCAGCCCACCATTTTTCAATGTTGTTGATGAAATCCGAGTGTGAAAGCCAAATATTTTCAAACCTAAATGGTTAGTTTCTTGGGGTACCAATGCCCTTGATCTCCATTTGAATCGACGAGTGATCTGAGCCTCCAAAAGGAAGTATATATGTTGTAATTTCCTTGTCTAGAAGCATGAGCTCTTCTGAGATCATGAATATGTCTAGCTTTGAAGCTACCTGGGAATCCCCTGCTCTTTTATTGTTCCAAGTGCAAAGACCATTATTTATCTCAATGTCCACCAGCTTCATGTTTTCAGAAAATCTTTGGAAAGCTGAGGAATCTTTGTTTAGTTCTCTTGTGCCCCCTTTTTTCTCCGAGAGAGATCTAATCATATTGAAATATCCTCCTATAACCCACGGTATCCCTACAAATCTGTTTCGAAGTTCCACTAAGGACACAATAAACTTGATTTTGTCCTCTAACCTTTGTGGGCCGTAAACATTCATTACAAGATAAGTCTCCCTGTCTCCTATCGGTTGAATGACAACTGATAAATAATTCCTTGATGCTTCCACATAAATAATACCTATTTTAAGGGGATTCCATAGGATGAGGATACCCCCACTGTATTTTCTGCTTTGACTTCTATAAACTCACATCTGCTGAGCCACTTACGATGGATTTGTCTTATCTTTTGGACAAAGCTTTTCGTTTCTTGGACAAAAATTATATCTGGAGCTACCTGTTTCATTCTATTTTTCAACATTCTCTATTTTCTTTTACTTCCTAGACCTCTGATGTTCGAAGTTGTAAACTTCATAAATACAGATTGGTAAAGGAGTAGCTGGTTAGGTCTTTCATCTTACCTGAGTCTATCACGAGCTTCCCACATTCCATTAATAGCTCGTTCTGCTTTTTTCTGCCCCTTTTTTTCCCCGGGTTTCTTGGAGCTAATACTGGAGTTGATTTTACCACTTTCACTCCCTGCTTACCCTGTCTTTCGCTGTTGTGATCTTCTCCCAAGCCCTTTTTCTGAGTTTTCCATAAGAATAGCTGCTTTATTCGTTTGCATTCTTCTTGTGGTAGAGATTATACTCCATTAGTTGTACCCTTACTCAAGAACCCTTCTAGATCTAGGTTTTCTCTGTCGAGAATCTCTTGTAACTTATTTTCTTCCATTTCCATCTCGCTCTAGGTCATCTCTTGATCCATATCCATCTTTGGTTCACTCATCATTATCTCTTTCTATTTTTCGTTTACCTGCTCCTGAACTTGTTCTTCCTCATTTTCCTGTTTATCATCTTCATCCTTCCCAACTTGATTTTCAACTGCTGCATCCTCCTCCTCTTCAAGAACCTGGAATTGATTTTGCCTCACTTTTTGGTCTCCACTTTGGTGTTGTTTTGGCCCCTTTTTGCCATTTTTACCTTTGTGAGTTACTTTATGAAAGCCATCTGTTTCTTTCATTGTGTTAAGTATACTTTTGTTCTCTGCCTTACTGAGAGGACAGTCTCTCAGAAGGTGCCCGTGTTCATGACATTTTCGACATCTAAATGGAATATGCTCGTAGTCAACCATATGCACCCATTCGTCATCATAAACCTCCAGTATGACCTCGTCTGGAAGAGCTCCAGATAGGTCCATTTCTACAAAAATCCTAGCAAAGGAGGTATATTTTCCCCTTCTTGTTGCTTCAAAACTTTTAACAAACCTTCCTAATTTATTTCCTATGGCTGTTAGTGATTTTATTTGCTAATAATCCAGAGGTAGCGAATAGAGTCTTACCCAAACTGGCACTGAGGTAAAGGTTTCCCTCTCTGGCACGAAGTTCATCATCCACGGCCGCATGTAGAGCCTTGCTGCTGCATAGAAGTAGGGCCTGCCTTCAAACACTCTGCCTTTGTCCTCAATGTTTGCAAATGCCACAGTGAAAAAACCCTTGGATCCTAGATGAAGATCAATGCTTCCTTTAGGCTTCTAGTGGTATCTGATCCATGTTTGTAATACCTTTTCGGTGGGCCATAGTCCCATGAATTTGCATATGATTTCATACGTCTACATGTGCTCCCTGTGGGCCTACAGCTCAAGGTTATTTAAGATAACTCTGGGAGTGACTTCAGCTTTGGGCTTACATGGTCCCTTTTGTTTCCTGTCTTTTGTTCCCTGTTTTTTGTCATTTTCCTCTTTGTCTTTAGTGTTAACATTCTCCTTCTCCTTGTTACTTTCTATTTCCTGTTCCCTATTTCTTCCTCCTGCCATCGTTTTGCCTTTGTCTGATTCTGGAGGGGCCTTTCTCTTGTTAACCACGACCTCTCTGAAGGAGGGAGTGGAGATCCCTCCTCCACCCCTGTTCATGGTGAAAATCTCATGTAGAAACCCTCCATTTTGGTTTTCCGCTCTTCTGCTCTTTCGCTTTCTCGTACTTTGTAATCATATCCAAAAAAAATAAAAATAAAAATAAAAAATAAAAAATATCTAATATATTCAATTTATATAATAATAATAATTTACAATTCACCTCAAAGTTCTATTAACAATATTTAATATAGTTAAAACCCACGAAGCATGAAGGAGTTTGTTCATTAAAATTTGAACACATGTTATTATCACAATAAGTGCAACATATTATTATTAGTCCCTGCCCTGTTATGGACTATAACATTCACTTCACGGTCACGTTGCATTGACTATGCATTATTTGGCTATGCTTTTGTAATTTTAACCAAAGTTTCGAGGAAATGCTTAATATTTTTACTTTTTCATAAATTAAAAAATAATTATTGAATTTTCAATAAATGTTATTTCTAATTTTGATTGGTTGAGGAAGCTCTTATGGTACGTAATTCCCCTAGTGGAGAGTGTTTTATTTTCATTTTTTTGCAATGCCTCACAATTCATTTTAAAATTAAAATAAATTTAATTTTGTGAATGGTCATTGTGTTGGTGAGTGCTCTGATACTATCACTATTATATTAGTGCTTTTCTCAATGATGCAAGAATTTATGTAGTTATTTTTTTAGTGCTATGTTGAGTGATGCAAAATTGATGCGGTTGCAATTTGTTTGCATAGGCTTGGAGGGGGGTTGAACAAATATCGAATTAATATTATTATGTGCGATAGAGTTGGGGTTCTTTGCATATTGAGTGTTGTGATACTAATGAACAATGTGGTAATTAGTACATTTTCGTTGTGCGGAAGAGTATATGTGTGAGAAACATGGTCTTTTTCATAGAGTGGGGTGCTAACTAAATTGTGTAATGAATGTGTGAAAGGCTATTTTTAAATTATTATTTAGGAACATTTTTTTCCAAGTATAAAAATAGATGTACAAAGATGGTTATGTGAATTTAGCTATTGATACCATTGTAGGGAACTATTATGTTAATGATCTACAAAATGATGTGAGAATTCATGTGGTTGTAGGTTTTTGCAAGGTGGGGGGGGGGGGGGTTGGGGTGGGGGGTAGGGTTGAACAAATGTCGAACTAATATTATTATATTTTCTTTTGTGTAGTACAGAGTATGTGCAGGAGAGTTGAGGTCCTTTGCATAGTCCATTGTAGGGTCATTCTATGAAAAGTTTATTGTGTAGAGGACGAAGTATGTATAGGAGATTGAGGTCTTTTACATAGACGGGGGTGCTAAAAAACTGTAATTTCAATTCTTGTGAAGAACAAGTGTTGTGTTATAAAACAAATGTGTGGAAGCCTTTGTTTTTCTTAATTATTATTTAGTAACATTTTTCGGAAATACGGAAGTAGTTGTACAAAGGTGGTTTGTGAAGCGAGTTGTTCAGAGGCATTGTGTGTGAAGTTTTGAATGTCAATTAAGGGCATTATAGAGTGTGGAAGTAGTTGTGCAGATGAAGTTGTTATGAGGTTGTTGTTGTGTGTGTGTGGATGTTATGTTAATTTTTTTTTTCAATCTTACTAAGATAATAAATATATATATCTTGTTGTTTAATTGTTATTTATGGATGTATTTCGCAATGTATAATCAGTAATTAATATCCTTTTTGAAGCTAGTTATTCAAAGGTTTCATTTGGAGAGTTTCAAATGTAAATTAAGGGTATTATTCAGTGCAAAAGTAGTTGTGCATGTGCATATGTTATGCGAAATGTTTGTACAAATTTTACTAACTTATAATAAATATACAAATCTCTTTTTTAATTCTTATTTAGGGATGCATTTCACAACGTATAATCATTAATTAATATTAGTTTCGAATGTCAATGACTAAAGGCATTATTGACTATGAAAGTAGTTTTTCAGACGAATTTGTGCGAAGATGGTTTTGTGTGTGTGGGGGTTATGCAAAGAACAAATGCATGTGAGAAATTTGTGGAGAATGAGGGAAGTGCAGAGGGGTGTTTGAATATTAGTTTTAGTATTACTAGATTTTGCGGGATGCGGAAGTTCATACAATGAAATATTAAAAGCTTTTTGCACACAATAGACTTATTTGTTTCGATGTATCTTTGCGGTTTTGCATATATGCATTTGTGTTATGTTCAAAGTGTATGAAAATCATGTTTCTAGATTTGATGTTTTTGTGCTTATGTGGTTTTCTGAATGTGTGAGTAGATGTGTACTCGATGAATTGAATGTTGAGATGACTTGTAATTATCTACAACTTTGTTTTCTATTAATCATAGGACAAAAATTGAGACGATGAAAAATATGGATGGTGGTTTTATCTTTGTAGCATGTTTCAGATGCAAAACAGTGGTAGGTGGTGATTTCTAGGGGAAAAAGACTACAAATATTTGAAATAGCTGGTATAGTAAGGGGGGAAACACTATTTGTAGTGATAGACAAAACATTGGGGTGTGTAGCATTTTTTCTCTTTGCAAATTGTGTTTAAGAACTTGGAGTATTGTTTGAGCTCGAAGTATTGTTCGAGCTTGGAGTATTGCTTGAGCATTCGACATTTAGAGGCTTGAGGATTTCTTACTTTTTCAAGGGGAAATTTGAGGAAAGAGAAAGTAATACAGTTATATGAATTTATTGTTTTGAAGATAGGCCATTTCTTTTGCCAATATTTGTTCTGGATAGGTATTTTGTTGCTAATGCCTATAGGAAATATTGTCGTTTTCTATCTATATTTGAATAGCAAAAGAAGAGACAATTTATTTCTTTTCTATTTACTATTGGAAAAGTGGCTGTGAAGAATACTATTAATATTCTTATTGTTGCAAAGTCATTGGATGCTTTCAACTGAAGTGAAGTTGAAGTTATTAAAGGCTTTGATAGAGGAATAATTTTCATAGACCACCTCGATTCTATGAGATAAGGTAACTTGTTTATGAGAAGTGGAGAGTAGGGCGAGTGAAGCCATTGTGTTGATAAAAAACCTCTAGTAGATGTTGGACAAGTTGTTGAAAAGTAGATCATCATGATGAGAGAAAGACATAAGCAAAGAGGTGCAAACCATGTGGGGCAATCTAAATCTTGCACACATAATATTGGTGCAACTTCATCTACTAGTAAAAAAATAAAAAGAAGTACTCAAAGCGAGAAAATAGTTTCCGATAGGCTATTAGATGGCGAGGTTGATGAAGGGTGTCCTCGTAGAGTAACTCTACAAAGAGCACATGCTGTTGAATCATTTAGATTCAAGAGTGCACTTAAAGAAAAGTATTGAAGAAACGATGGACATGTAATTTGATTTTGTTGTACTATTTGATTAGGTTGGTGCTTCTTTGCCAGAAAATTAGAGAATAATGGAGGAAATTGTTAAAGAGGAAATTTGTTTCGATGAGCGTTTTGTCACATTGCAGGACACAATTTATGAAAAGGGTGGTAAGAGATTGAATATTGAACAAATACATATTTCTGAAAGAAAGGTTGTTGATCATACATAATTAAATGTTTATTTTTCTTCGGTTGGAATGTCTGGGTTGATGAAATTGCATCAAGATGGTAGTGAAGCACTTTCAGATTCTGTTGGTTAATGAAAAGCATAAAACCAAAATCTTAAGGAAAAATTAAAAGATATAGAAAATGATCTCACCGTGGGTCCTTTTTTGAAGTCTCCATTGGTGATACCTAGTGGATCTAGTAGGTTTGAGAAACCTGTCAATATTATGAGTGTAGTGAAATCATATATCATTAATAATATATCCAAAATATTGTGGATCATTGAATCTGCAAGCTATGTTTCTTTTGATCTTGGGAATTTAAATTAGAGAACATGGTATTTTTTCGAATTTGACAAAAGTGATCTGGAGGAGACAAGGAAGTCGTGGACAATGACCTATTATTTTTTTTCCAGATACTTGATTCATTGTCTAAAATAGAAAGATATAAACAAGGAATGCCTGATGTTGACTGGATGAGGCAAATCAAGGCTGCATGGTTTGGGAAAATCATAATATTAGGAGAGATTATTTTTTAGTGTGGAAACATAAAAAATTGAAGAGTAGATGTGTATGTTAAGGTGGTAGCGATTATTTAGAATTTAAATGGTTCGTCTATGATGTGAATATGGATTAATTGTAAAGGAAAAGTTGATGGTTGATTTGGAGAAGTTGAAATAATCATAGGAAACAAATTTCGATGATATAACTGGTTTTAGTGCAGTGGAAATTAGCAAATGGCTAATTACTTTTGCTGCTGTTAATGAGGAGTACTATGCCTCAGTTTTGAAATTGCAACAAGAAGAAAAAGAAATTGAGGAGGTGATATTTAATGAATGTGCTAATCTAGACATTACCATTTCTCCGATGAAAGAATTCATTGAACCTAAAGTGAAGGAATTTGTTGGATGAAGTCTGATTGCGAGAGATTGATAAGAGCTGAAGAATATTAGACTTTGATTTTACATATTGTAAGTGTTTTAATGCACAGGGGATCCAAAGGTTAAACCACCTCCACCCACCCATTAAGAGCTTCCTAGAGAGAACCATATTTTCCCCCAACCCTTTAGATTTTCCTATGACCACCTCACTCGAATCCAAAACCTTCCGACAATCCAAATCTCAACCAATAATGAATCCCATCCCATGGCTATCCAAAAATAGAAAGGGAAGGTTGAAACCACTTTCAAACCTGACAAAACCCATGCATATGCCATCAAATGAACCAAATACACACATGCATGTGCCATGCATGCCAAAACCAGCTAGGAAATCATACATGCAACCTGTTACCTGCAAGTATTCCTGCTAAAGCTGCTTGATCCAACTTTCCCTTGCTTCATCCTTGCTCTCCTTTGCTTTCTTGCCCTTCCCTTGCTTTCCTTATCCTTCTTTTGCTTGGTTTCTTTCTTTCTCCTCTTGGTGCTCTTCTCCTCTCTGAAACAAACCCAAAACTAAATTGACAAAAAGGCCCCAAATTGATGCATTGTTGCCTCTAATTTCTTCAATTTCCTCCCTTTTCCTTCAATTTCCTCCTCACAAGTAACCTATGACCTTTCACCTCAATTTTCTCCTAATTTCCTTTATTTTCATAAATAAAATGCCTATAATACCTTTTTTCCCTCTTAAAGCCTTTTCCAGTGCCTTTGCCAATTTCTCCTTAACCATAATAAACAACAAGTGATTCCAACTAGGATAATTTTCCCAATGTTTAACTTGGAATACGTGTCCCATGTCCTTTTACATATTGTAAGTGTTTTTCCATCAAATAATTTTACTATTTAGATCTCATGTATGCGTTATGATGGCATATTGTAATTCCTGAATGCAGTTCCTTGTTATTGACTACATATGACTTTTGGAGATTGCAATTGATGGGATTGCAATCACAAATTTCATTGAGACACCTTTGAAATTAAACTATTTTCATTGTCATAAGTGCTTTATGCAACATAGCCTATTTCTTGCACCATGGATTTTTGATCATAACTTATTTGAATTCTGATTACTATTTTTTCTAGTTTTCTAATTATGTAAATAATTGTGAGACAATGTTTGACATGGTATGTTGTATGGACTTTAGTCATCCAACGTTATACATGAAACAATAATTGAACAATTGTTTATCAGTATTTGATTTATACTTTTATATATTATCCATTGTTCTGTAATGGATAATAATTAAAATGCATTTAGTTTACTCTCTTTTAATACTCAAACTTTTTACTAGTTATTTCAATAATTCTTAGATTATGTTTTACATGTGAATTGTATCTATTGCATCTATTCTCACTAAAATTTGAATTTGAATACAATTCACTATGTTGATAACGATTAAGGGTTGTTGGGATAGATAGTGTTACTATTATGTAGCAGTGGTCTTTATTTATGAATGCATGTAGAAAAGTGAAAATGGCACACATCAATGTTTCATTGTACAACAATTTTCATTCTGATGGAATTAGGATACGAGTTTCCATAATGCAGGGGAAACTGCTTGGTGTTAAATCTTTGCACAACATAATAATTATTATACATTGAACTATGAGATATGTTTTTCCAAAGATTTGTGAAACATTTGCATATCTTTGTTTTGCAATGGTCAATTATAAACCAATTTCTGTAAGTGATTTTCTTATAGACATATATAGTTTATTTTCTTAAGGAACATAATTTTTTAAATAAGACCTACTAAAAATAGAGACCTATTTTACTGTGGGAAGCTTTTTGTTGTGTGAAACTCATATTTAAGCTTATGTTGCAAGTCATAAAAGTTATCGTAGTAAATTGTAAATGAGTATTTGTTACATGTACTGTATATGGAACTAGTTGTGCAGGAGTGGTTGTGCACGTGTGGAGGCTTTGCAAGGAACAAATGAATTTGTGGAATAAAGTATTTATATAACTCATGCTATATACATAAAATTGTTTCACTACGAGCTTTATTCATTAAATGACATTATTTTATAATAAATATTATGAATTACAAAAAAATAAATAAATAATAATAATGTTGTAGTTGAAGTTTTGATGGTAATTGTAATAAATGCGGGAGTCGTATACTACATATCGAAAAGAGGTAGAGTTGAAAATTTGTATTATGTAGAAGCGGAAGAAAGGAGAAGAACAAGAAACATAAAAAAATGTTTTCTTTGTGTGGAGTGTGATTTTTCCATTTTCATAGACATTCTAATGATAATAATGATTCGGTACCGATTTTATGAAATGGACGAATTCACATGTAATCAGAAACATAAACAATATTACCTATACAGGGACATTGATATAGTAGTGGATGCGATATTTGACAGTCGATAAGCTAGCTGTCACTATTAGAAAAGATTCACAATTAATTTGTGTCATAGATGGAGTAACTGATTTCCAAATTTTGAGAATTTTTTTTTAAACTATTTGTGTTATTTCTCAGCAACATCCGATTTGTTGTTTTTTATTGCTATTTATTTCATAAAATACATTTCCCATGCATAATAGTAACATGTATCAGAAATGAAAAAAAGGCAAAGAATTTAAAACTATAAGCAATTACTCTTGTAGCGAAAAATCTTGTCGTTTGACAACTGTAATCCAATTTCCAAAAAAAACTTATGCCTGGTTTTCTAAAAATCCTGTTACAATTTCTATTATTTTCTGGCCCGAATTTTGGTGGGTTTAAATTATGTGATTTATTTATTTTATTTGTTGTAAATGCATAATTTTCTATATTGAGTTTTTATATCTTGGAAATGTCTTGTAGAAGGGATTTCATACACAAAGTAGTAACAAGTGGTGCTTTTTTAGCATATCGTTGATCAATACCTATAGTGCATTGAAAATATTTCTAGTTGGCAAAGAAATTTCAAAGTTTGTCACAGAAATGGCTTCAAGGGGAAGGAAATAAGTTATTTTCATTGATGCTCTTAACTCACTTGCATTTGTCGATTAGAGATTTCAATGGTCAATTATGTATGAATGATATGTGAATTTGTCTGTGCAAGAGAAGAACAACGATAAGATATAGTCCACTGGAATAATAAACGTGCATGTGTTCCAGAGGTATTTGATTTCAGTGAAATAGTTTATTTATGTGAAAATAAGTTTGAATTGGCAACAAAAATAATTAGACTCATTTCCAAAGATACTGGTATTTCTTTGAGTTTGGAAAGATTTAGGTGGATATTGAAGCTATCGGTTCTGAATATGTTGTTAGATTTTTTAAATGTAAATAGATTTCTAGTATCAGAGGCAAATGGCTTGAAAATATTATAGGATTTTACTTTGCTAGATTATGAGGTTCCTTCTAATATTTCCTGTCTAGGTATCACTTTATTTAGAGAACTGTTCAGAGAGTTTTGTTGGTTGTATGCATGTTTAATGGGCCTAGAAATTACTACCACTTTGTTACGTTCCATTCTCTATTTTATTTATTACTCATATAAAAAAAATTATGCATTCAATTGCGCTGATTGTATTTCAAATGAACTGCGTTTTCCATTAGAAGAGACATAGGTTTTTCAAGATGGCATATCTAATAACAACTCTTGTTTCGAGTCGCACTTTTGATGAGTTTCCACATAATCCTAATTTTGTTGTTGACAAAGAACTGATGCAATTATGCTATCCCATATTGTGGAAGAAAATAACTATTTCAATTTTTTATCTAATTCAATATATTTTTGTAAAACAAGCTATTTTCATGATAATTGAATGACAATACTTCGAATATCTAGTGAAGCACAAGTTTTCATTTGGGGGAAAGGCATACATGAAGAAAGAGAAGAGAATATGGTTATTCAAGTTTATGGGTTTCAAGGTGTTATGCTCTTGACCTGCGAGAAATTCCAGAATACCGAATATGTGAAGAAATACAACCCAGAATATAAAATAAAATGAGGAAAACATCAAGTATTTTATTATTCAGGGATAAAAGTAATGTGCACTTGCCTTTTCGAGGGGGCAACCTCCAATAGATTAGAGCTCGATTAAAAAATAAAACTAGATGATATTTCCCTTCTAACTACGACTATTGATAGCTAAATGACCTTCAACAACCTAACGACTAGTCATCCTTTGCATAGCATGGGTTAACCACTTTATTCATTAATTATCACCTATTTGCAAGTAAATGTGGTCCCTTTCTTAAATGTGGGTTAACCACTTACAATTATTAATACGACCTTTATTGACTATGACTCGACCCTATTGGGTTTTTTACATAAATAAAGGGGTTAGGGTTGGACCCTAACATGCCCTCCCCCATCAAAAGCATCCTTGTCCTCAAGGCTAAAGCTGTGGAAATTGCTGAAGAATAGGGGCTAGTTCTTAGGTCGCATCTTTTGGAGAGGTGTCTTTCCACTTGACGAGGACTTCCTTGATCATGCGGTCACGCAGATGTCTTTCATGAGTATCAAGGACATGACTATAAGGTCTGTAGAATTTTGGAGCTAATTTTTGGTAGCCCTTTTCTTTGAGTGATGCTTTCTTATATGGTTGTAGTTGTAGGAATACTTAATCCCCTTCTTGAAATGTGTGATTTGAACGATGTTGGTCTGCCTATTTCTTCATTTGATTCTAAGCTTCATGGATATTATCTTTGAGATGAGCTAGCATGGAGGCACGATTTTGTAGGAGTTGATCAATTGCTTGCACCTTAGAGCATCCAGGGATATAAGAAATAGGTGAAGGTGGGAGTTGGACATACACTACTTCATAGGGAGTCATCTTGGTGGATTCATAATAGTTAGTATTATACCACCATTCAGCTAAAGGTAGCCATTGTACCCATTGACGCTGCTTTTCTAAAGTGAAGCACCTTAGGTATGTCATAGGTATGTCTCCAAACATTTGTTGACTGTTTCAGTTTGACCATCAGTTTGGGGATGATAGGCAGTACTTAGTTGGAGTTGGGTGCCTTGTAGCTTGAAAGGTTCTTGGCCAAAATTGTCTGGTGAAAGTCGGTTCATGATCAAACACAATGGAAGTTGGCATGCCATGCAGTTTGAATATCTGGTCCATGAAAGCTTGAGCCACCAAAGTGGGGGTAAATGGGTGGGGTAGATCGTAAAAATGAGCATATTTAGAAAGTCTATCCACAACCACCATGATGACGGATTTGTTTCCTGACTTTGGTAGACCAGTAATGATATCCATAGAAACATATGTCCAGATGGAGGTAGGGATTGGAAATGGTTGTAAGGTTCCTGGTAACTTGAATATTTCTCCTTTGTTGCATTGACACACATCACATTCAACTACAAAAGTAATAATGTCATTTTTCGTACCCATACAAAAGAAAGAACGATGAGTGTGAGCATAAGTCTTCTGAAATCTTGCATGCCCTGCAGTGGGAGATGAGTGAAACTCTGCCAAAATGTGAGTTTTGAGGGTGGATGTTGGTGATATAACTACTCAATCCTTGTAGCGAAGAATATCATCCTTCTAAGAGTATCCAAGTGAGGAATTATGTTAAATTAGAAACTAGGGCCAAACTTCATGTGGGTCATATTATTCATGGATAATAATATTTTTACTAGATTCCTCTCGTCGAGAGGTGTAGGATTGATCTAAATATCATCTGATTCCAATAAGTATTTATGGAGATATGAATTTATTTTGATTATGAAATTATTATCAAGCTGACCTACAACTCATGTAGGCTCATAAGCCCAACAATCGCATCTATTCAAACATCATCAGTTGTGTATAAATACAAGAGGAATTTTCCTCATTTTCACTCACTCATCTCATCACATCTCTCTCTCTCTCTCTCTCTCTCTCTTTCTCTCCTGCACAAAAATGAGGGTCTTCTCTACTGCACAGTAAAGAGTCTCTCTCTCACACGTGGAAGGAAGCTGCTGAAACTGAAGTTGCAACTGCAGATCCAAAATTTCACTAGCGTGGACCATCAAACTTCCTCTTCTGAACTACACTATAGGTTCATTTGAACCTCCTCTAAAGGCTACAACTTTTGGTGGTGGAATCAAGTTGATCCGACGGTTGGTTTGCGAGATATCAACAACCCTAGTTTGAAGGAAGCTGCTGAAACTGAAGCTGCAACTGCAGATCCAAAGTTTGACCAGCATGGACCATCAAACCTCCTCTTCTAAATTGTGTTGTAGGTTCATATAAACCTCCTCTAAAGGTTGCAACATTTGGTGGTGGAATCAAGCCAATCCGACAATTGGTTTGTGAGATATCGACTGCCCTAGTTTTGATGGTGAAGCTGCTAATGCTGATGCTGTTGATCTAGGGTTTGCTATTGCTAATATAAATCAGATTTATTGTACTATTTCTCTCTGCTGAATTATTGAAGATAAAAGAAGATTTGATCAAAGGGTTTCCCCACACATTTTGGGGTTTGTCCCTGGCTAGCTGCCAAATCTTGTGTCTCTTGTCTTGGCTTGATTTCTGTCGATCGTTTAATGTTCTATCTGCACTTTACTTTATGTACATGTGATTGCTAATTTGTGGAATATAATAAGAAAAATAAGTAAACTGTTATAAGCATATAACATACCATAACTTAACATGGTATTAGAGGTGAGGTGAAGACAAAGCCCGAGCAAGAGCAAGAGCAATCACTGAAGAGAAGATTGGCAAGGCTATCCTAAAAGAACTATGGGGACCTCAACATTCTTGCCTATCGAAGACAAGCTCCGTGAGATAGCTGACTATCACGGATGGAAGATGTCTATTGATCTAACCCTAGAAGATCAAGGAGTGTTGGACCATGTGAGGGGCAATATTATTGAGCCTCCATCAAATGCATCTGCTGTTACCAGGAACAAATGGAAAACCGAAGAAGTCAAAACAAAGAAGATCATCCAGGACTCTATCTACAAACACTTGGTGGCCTATATCTTTGACCTGAACACCTCCAAGGAAATATACGATAGATTGGTGAGTTTATTTAAAGTAAATGATGCAAATCAAGTTTTGTTTCTTAGAAATAAGCTGAAGGAAATTAAGAAGGGTAAAGATGAGAGTATGCAAGCATACTTCTTAAGGATCACCAAAATTAGGAATGATCTCCTATCTATTGGGGGGGCTATCACTGATAGGGAAATGGCATTCACGACTCTCGCAGGATTACCATCCAAATGGTACGTGTTCAAGACTATTCTTCTGAACAATAATGTAATTCCTGGTTTCGAGGAATTAATGGCTAGATGCATTCAAGAAGAAACGAGGGTAGAAGAGCAAGAAATGCCCATGCCTAAAGGTCCTCCTGTTGCCTTTTCTTCTCATGCTAAGAAAAGAAATAATTCCAGGACTAAATCAAAAGGAAAGGTTGGACCTAAGGTTGGAAGAAAAGGATGATGTTACATCTACGATAAACCATGTCACTATGCAAGGGAGTTCCCTAATAGAAAGGACTCACATTGGGACAATGATCAAAATCCTTGTGATGGAAATCAAAGGAATGAAAAATTCAATAGCAAAGATAAGAAGAGAGCTGGGAATCAAGGAAGAGGACAACCATTCAAGAAGGCTAGAAATTCCAGGATGTATTAAATGCACCTGACCTCAAAAAGAACCTGGTGTCCATCTCGGGAATGGAATACAAAGGCCACATGGTAACCTTCAGCGATGACAAAGTACGCATATGGAAAAATAATGTTAAATATGCCTTTACTATTGGGTTTCGTGTTGATTCATTATATCAGGTCGATGAAAGTCCACTAGATGTCATGTCTTATGACACATCTCTTCAGTCTGAACTTTGGCATCATAGGTTTCCCACCTTCATTTTAAATCTCTACTTGGTGTAAGACAAATGTTGACAGGGATGCCCGAATTCTGAGTAGAGAAAGAAGGTGTACGTCCAAGATGTGCCGGAGGAAAGCTCAAAAGGGGAACATTCCCCTCAAGCCAACGCAAGACCTCCAATATATTACAGTTGGTTCACTCAGGCATATTTGAGGTTGGCATTAAGAGGGAGACTAATACACCACATACTCTTGAGCAGAATGGTGTGGCGGAAAGGAAGAACCGTACGATTGTGGAAGTTGTCTCTATGGGTAGATGATGTAATAATCCCTGATGTGGAGGAACCCATGGATCCTATTTATCCACATAAGCCTTCCTCTTTTAGGAAGAGGCCTTCATGGCTTAGGGGGATACTTGATGATGCTGAAGGACATGCTGCACCTCGAGAAACCTTCCATGAAAGTAAGAAACCCAACAGGTATCAGGGATACCTGACCAGTATGAGAACAATCATACAAAATGAGCCTTCATCATTCTCAGATGCCATCAAGCATCAAGTATGGAAGGATGATATGACCATTATGGAGAATGATGTCTGGGAAGTAGTTCTCAGACCCCAGGACAAGACAATTATTACTTCAAAATGGCTTTACAGGATAAAGCATGCAACAGATGGAAGTACAGAAAAGTATAACGCTCGTTTTGTTGCTCGTGGTTTCTCCTAGAAGGAAGGTATAGGCTATGATGTGATATTTGCACCTGTTGCTAGATATACGACCATCTACTCAATCATAGCCCTTGTGGCTTCACTAGGATGGAACATACATCAGATGGATGTCAAGATCATGTTCTTGCACGGTTCGATCAAAGAAGAGGTATACGTGGAGAAACCTGAAGGATTTGAGATTTATGATCGAAAATCTCATGTAGTAGGTTGAAGAAGGTTCTCTATGGGTAGGTCGATACACCTTGTCAAAGCCCCGAGGAAAGATCTAATCTGTGATTTTCCCAAACGACTTGGAGTCGTCAAGAAACCCTTGTACAAGGGTCTTGCATGTTGCATACATTGAGCTCTCGGAGCTTTGAGGGCTTGCGGCTCTTATTGGAGCAACATACGACCACAGGGTGACTCACCCTCCCCTGGTGGTGTGCATTGGAACAAGATGATTCGCTCTCTTATGGGACAAGATGATTCGCTCTCTTGTGGAACAGGATGATTCACTCTCCTGTGTATTAGGATGATTAGTTCTCCTGTGAGGCCCGGATTGATGTGTTCTCCATGGCGATTGTAGTAGGATTGATGTGTTCTTCTGTGAGGCTTGATTGATGCATTCTCCATGGCGATTGTAGCAGGATTGATGTGTTCTCTTGTGATGCCTATATTGATGTTTTCTCCATGTCTTTTGTAGTAGGATTGATGTGTTCTCTGGTGAGGATGGGATTGATTAAGTTCTCTTGTCAAGGCATCTTACCCATGTAGTCTGGGACTCATCGAAAGTACCTCTCATTTGATCAATGAGCAGGGAAATGAAGTTAGGGACCATAGTAGTACCAATGGACACATTGTTGTATCTACCATACTCCCTAAGCTAGGATGACCTCCATTGATCTGGGATCAATGATACTAGTTCGGGACCAGTGGTAGGAGTCGTACCATACTGTGGCACTAACTTTAGGTCGGTTGAGACTGGTCTGGGACCAGTGGTACATACTCTGAGACTGACTTCATTTTAGTGTAGTACTAGTCTGGTACCAATGAGATTGGTACATACTATGACGCTGACTTCGGGTCGATTGAGACTGGTTTAGGACTAGTGGTACACTCTCTGAGACTGTGATACTAGTCTGGGACCAGTGGTAGGAGTGGTACCTACTATGAAGCTGACTTCGAGTCAGTTGAGACTGGTCTGGGACCAGTGGTATGCACTCTGACACTAACTTTGAGTCAGTGGAGGATGATACTGGTCTGGGACCAGTGGAGTTGTACTCACTATGACGCTGACTTTGAGTTGGTTGAGACTGGTCTGGGATCAGTGGTACATACTCTGATATTGACTTTGAGTCAGTGTGATACATCCTCAATCATTTCTTCTTCTTCATAATTCGGACAAAAGCGGAGCAGAACAAAACAATGCAAGAGCAGAGCATAACAGAGCAGATCAATACAGATTAGTACAAGGAAGAACAAGACAACATAGAACAGGTAGAATAGAGCAGAGCAGGGCAAGGGTCAGGTTGTACAGGGCAGTGCATTTGATGGATGAATAGTAGCGACCGACAGATAGATTGCAGATGAAGTTCTCCCTAGTTGAGAGGGAGTGTTAACTTGGCAACTAGGGCCAAACTTCATGTGGGTCATCTTATTCATGGCTAATAATATTTTTATTAGATTCCTCTTGTCGAGAGGTGTAGGATTGATCTAAATATTATCCGATTCTGATAAGTATTTATGGAAATATGAATTTATTTTGATTATGAAATTATTATCAAGCCGACCTACAACTCATGTAGGCTCAGAAGCCCAACAATCACATCTATTCAAACATCATGAGTTGTGTATAAATACAAGAGGACTTTTCCTCATTTTCACTCACTCATCTCATCACATCTCTCTCTCTCTCATGTGCAAAAAAGAGGGTCTTCTCTATTGTGCAGTAAAGAGTCTCTCTCTCACACATGTGGAAGGAAGCTACTGAAATTGAAGCTGCAACTGTAGATCCAAACTTTGACCAGTGTGGACCATCAAACCTCCTCTTCTAAAATGCAATGTAGGTTCATTTGAACCTCCTCTGAAGGCTGCAATTTTTGGTGGTGGAATCAAGTCGGTTCGACGGTCGGCTTGCGAGACATCGACTGCCCTAGTTTGAAGGAAGCTGTTGAAACTAAAGCTGCAACTACAGATCCAGAGTTTGAATAGCGTGGACCATCAACCTCCTCTTTTGAACTGCACTGTAGGTTCATCTAAACCTCCTCTGAAGGCTGCAACTTTTGGTGGTGGAATTTGTTATCACTAAGATTTTCCTAGAAGTTGTAAAAAGAGGAAAGGGGTCTGAGGTAACCACAAACCAATCTTTTAGATACAGAATTTAGCCAATCTGTATCTAGAGAGGGCTCTCTCTTTAAAATTTAGCTTCGTTTTGGAAGATATTAGGCTTTTTATAAAAGTTTTGGGATTTTGGTTTTGTTTGATGGTGAAATTCAATAGCAGAGGGTTGGAACTGAATATTTCAAGCCATTGGGCTAATGGAGTCAAAAGAAATGGCTCAACTAGATTTGGTTTCTCAGCAAAGGATGGCTTCACAGGGCAAGATAGCTAAAACAGGGATCAAATGATAACTTGATAGCATGGATGGGCTTAAAAGGGATGGAGGGAAATTAAGAATCCTTCAACATGTTTTAAGAGAAAAGAACTTGAATGATCACCAATAAAGAGCAATTGATAATTCTTTAATAAATGATCAAAATGATTAAACTAGGAAACAAGAGCAATTAAGAATTCGCTGTTTATGCTAGTTTATAAGAAAACATCAAGAATACCCATGATTGAAAATAGATTGCACTGAAGCACTTTTTGAATTAAGATTTTTCGTTTAAGTATTTAGATATGAAACATAATTGAAATATTTAAACTAGAGAACAATAACACATGAGTTATGAAATACTTATTTGTTCGAAGTATTGCACATGAATCCCATGAAAAGTCCTTTCTATTAATTCTCCATCCATCCATCCACGAAAAATTTGTCCAACAACAATTTATTCCAAAATAATCAGTTTTACATCAATGTCTAAGAATGCACCCACACTACTCCAAATGAGGGAGTATTTATACAAAAAAAATTACAATAAAATATCTCATAACAAAATGAGATATATTCTGAGATGACTAACTATATGTTACATGAAAATAGAGACAAATGGTCTCATACGTAGGAGATAGAGGCAAACTGATGGTTTGCTGTCCCTATTCTTGAGAGTTTGGTGGAATTAGGTCTTATAATTTGGGATCCTGTTGTCTTTAATATAACTCTGTGTTGGTTGCTCTGCTTTTCATCTTCTTACTGATACACTTTTTCCTGCTCTGATACTCTTTACCTATTTGATCTTTGTTTATCCTCTTTACCATCATTGACTGTAGTAAATAACCAAAATTTACTTTTTACCAAGGATAAATTACAAAATTTCTAGCATTTCTTCCCACCATTTTCGCTGTGGTATTCTGGTTTTTTGAATTTTTCTGAGGGTTTCATCAGTTTTGGTGTGCCTGAAAAAGGTAGGTTGAATTGGAAACAAGTGATTTATTTCATGCTCAACATAGAACATGTTCTCTAGACTGTCATAGAGAACTCTGCCTGTAGGCAGTGCCTTTGATGTTGATGCACTTGTTGATGAACTTGCTAGTTGCCTACATATTGATTCAATTTGTCAATATAATCTATATGTCTCATCAATTTATCATTTATAACTAAAGAACTAGGTAGCCCTTTGCTTTGCAAAATACCAAATTTCTCCATAAAAGCATTAATTTCTTCCTGCATGTCATGGCATCTTCTTTCTAAATTTTGCATCAAAGTCCTTTTAGTTAATACCCTTTTGAATTTCAGAATAGTCCCTGTTCTATCTTCAATGCCCAGTTCTTCAAGTTGGTACTTATTCTTGTTATTCAAAAAATTTATGAGTCTGGTGGCTTCTTCAGGCATCTTTCCTAATTCTGCTCGTCTTTTGAATATCTTCTCAGGCTGCCTTTACCAAATCAATCTATACAAAAATTATTTGGATTGATGACCAAACATCATTTATTGACTGAGTGATGTTGGTCCATAGAATCTTCTTAATGTTTGTTAGAGGCTTGTCAAATGTGAGATATTTTTCTAATGATTTCACCTTGTTTTTTAATCCTTTAATTTCCCTTGTTTTTTCTGCAACATTTATCTTTGAGAGATCATACCTCTGTTCTAAGGTAACATATTGTTTTTTCACCTTCTATAACTCTGAAACTTGGAGTTTCATCTCTTCCATTGATTTTATTAGCTCATCTGTACTTAGATTTGAAATCCCTACTGATGCTGCTCTTGTTCCTATACCTGCTTCTATGGTTGGTCCTGTGACTACCTCAGTTATGGCTGCTGGAATGTTTGGTGCTAGAGCTGTTCCAAGGGTTGAAGGGACTGCAGTGGAGACTACTGGTATCACATTGGGAGGTTGAGAGGTCGACTCTCCCTACTTGTCCTTTAATAATTTTTCTAGTATTTGTTTAGTCTCCTTCAGTTTTTTATTAAGTTTTAGGACTAAGTCCATCGGCTCTTCTTCAAACCTCTGCTTTATGACCTTAGGAGTTTGTGGATGCCTTGAAGGAGACAACTTTAGCTGCTTTCTCAAGGTAGCTATGTCTTCATCTTTCTTTTTAATTAAGGCTTCTGCAGCCTTCATGTCTTTCGGATCATGACCCAACTCAATGATTAATTCTTCTAAAGATTTTATTCTATTGTATTTAGCCTGTGAGGAGGCTTTCTTCATCTATAATTGGGCAATTGTATTATTCCAAGAATTCTCCAGTCTTTGGGCCATCATGGCCTTACGAGTTAATGTAGAATAGATCATCTCCCCTGTCTGTTTGTATAACTCAATTTTGTCCAAGGGATGAATGTCCTTTGCCATAACCTCAAAATTTGTTTGAAGGTAATTTGTAGTTGTTTGAGGTTTCTGCACTTTAGGCTTAAATAGGCTCATTTCCATTTTATCCTCCTTGATGTCATAGGTGGACATCAATTTGTTTTGATTAGTGGGAGCCATTTTCAAATACTGATTGTAAACCTGGATCTTCAATGCCTCATTTCTAGCTTTTATTTCTATAAACTTCTTTTTGATATCTAGACTGTCTTTTCCTGGTGGCCTAAAAGATGATACCTCTGCACTTTGTTGTCTTTCTAACTCCTGCCTCTATGAGCTATAAGGTGTTTCAATTGTCGACAAAGTCTGGTGACTGTCTGCACCTTATTTTCTTTGGCTCTCTGTAGTTTCCTCAAAATATTCTTCTTCTAAAAGAGGATTTAGCCTGTGACTTTTATCACCAGGCTTGTCTAATGGACCACTGGTAGGGGTGGTTTCTTCCCTGTCTCTCTTTTTGTTCCTTTCCTCCTTCAAAGGAGTTTGCAAAATTGGGGGTTCTCCCACATTGATTTGAGTTAGAGGAGTGTGAATTTGGGCCTGTTCCTTAGAAGTTTCATGCTGTTTAGACGTTGTAGATTGCTCTGTAGCTTAAGTGTTGGTCTCTAGTCCCTTTCCCTTGGATGTTCCTATAACTGGTGTGCTAGTATCCTGTGAATTCTGCTGAGAGATTTTAGCAGTGGAGGCACTAATCCCTGACCTTTGAGAAGACTCAAATTGTACCTGCCCAAAAGAATCCAGGTCAAGTGTTTTCTCAAGATCCCTCATAACATTTTTTATATTGACCTGTTCACTATCAGTTTCTACTAGGGTCCCTTCCCTCCATTCATTCATATTGGAAAATTGTTCAATCTCTGGTATTCTATGGTGTATATATGGTGATAGCCCATTCTTCATTCTTCTATCACATATGAAGCTATGAGG
The DNA here is from genome assembly GCA_000404065.3 of Pinus taeda. Lineage (NCBI taxonomy): Eukaryota > Viridiplantae > Streptophyta > Pinopsida > Pinales > Pinaceae > Pinus > Pinus taeda. The sequence goes on along the minus strand of APFE031746924.1, from coordinate 25,765 downwards.
GTCATATGGCATCCAACCAAAACAAGTGTAATTTAAGGTGATCTTTTAAAATTCTTTCTACTTCTCTCCATGCTTCCCTAGTGTTGCAGACAAAAGGACCTAATTGATTCTTGATTCTAAGTTGTGCTTTCTTTTTGGCTTTATGAAAATGGACCAAGTCTAAATTTATCATTTGTCTGAAATATTCAAATGCAAACAGTATCATTGCAACATATTTTGGTAACTTAAAAGGGCAGAGCTCACACCCATATATCCTGATTTCTGTATGGTTCTTGTATAGATACCAATCACCTATTCTGTACTATTTGGAGAGCTATGGGATCCTCTTAATTTCACCACTGATCCTCGGAGGGGAAATCCCTGTCAATAAAGTGGTTTCTGGATGAACAAATTGATCAATGAACTCATTATATGAGTAAGGGGATTCAAAGGATGCGTGGAAAATGGAACTCCAAAAGATAACAGACCTTGGATTGCCTTTGGTATCAAGTTTCATGACAGTGAAAGGGAAGTTTTCTGACTGATAATACAACATGAGATGATATATGAAGGTGGTATACTTGAAAACTCCTTCATTTTTCAGTCTCAAGAACTAGTCATGAATTTTATTAGCAATATAGGAGGCATAATCATACTTAACAGCAGGGGGCTGTCCAAGAGTGAAAATTGACAACAACACTAGGGTTAAATCATCAACAAACTCACTAGTGTTGAATCCCATAACTAAAGATATCATATCAACTATGAGTCTTCCCATATTTGTGAAGAAATTTTGCAAATAAGGAGGAGGACCCTTAGGCTGATGTTTCTGTAATATGAAGGTTTAAAAGAAGCGATTAAGCTCTGATTGGGATAATTTAGTTGATTTTTCAAGTAAATATGTAATGGAAATGGGAGTGAGAGATTGACTGGGGTGAAATTGCAACATTTCATTGATGGATTCAGCAGTTATTGGGAAGAGGACTGTTTGGCTTGGAGACATAAATGCTCTAAGGTTAGGGTCATAATTGGCCTGGCATTGATGAATTATATCAGAGAAAACATAGAATGAGGGGAAAAAGTACATGGGAAAGTTAGATTCCCATAGGTCTAGGATATCAGAGCCATTCAAGTAGTTGTCTCTACCTTGGCAAAAGACTTTAAGGTGGTTTTTATCAGTGGCTAAGTCTTTTATCTAGAAGTATTTATCCACAAGAGGCAAATAGTTTAAATATTTATGAGGAGCGCTCATGTGTGCAACCTTCAAAGATACATGGGTTTCAATTTCTGGTTCTTTTGGATTCAGAAAGGGAATCTAAGTTTTCTTTGTGAAATAGGGAACACAGAGGGTCTGGGAACTTATATGATGAAAACAAAGACTGAATTGTAATGAATTTGGGTCTTTTTCTATCAAATTACAGTGGAAAATGAGAACTTGCAGGGTTTCTTCGGGAATTGGATAAATACATGTGTTTGGGGAATGAACAGTGAAATAACTTGTATTGGTAGTGGCTAACAGGCTCTCGACTGCATCAGCTATGATTTTTTGAGCAAGTTGGTGGTTGAAAACTTCGAACTGTTGACCTCGACATTCTTTGCATGGGAGCACAGGTTTGTAGTATGAAGTAGTGAAAATGACATAGTTTGTTTTATTTGCAAAGTCAAGGGTTGGTGGGGAGTTTTGGATTTCAGACGGGTGATGTCAGCGGGGAGTGACATGGCATTTTTTTCATATGTGGGAAGGCGTAAGCAGTTTCATATCGCACTGCTTTTGGGGATGGGTGGTAATAAATTGACAACCAGCGATTCCATAGATTTTACGATGCGTGGCGAAGGCGTTGTGTAAAAACCGCTTTGTGATCGTGCGCTAATGCATGGTCACAAAGGGTTGCACGATATTCATAATAGCTGCCAGATCCTAAGGACCTGATCAGATGGTTGATGAGAGGTGCAATACGATGGGGTTTAACAAAGGTGGGTCCAACATAATTAGGGGTTAATTTAATTATATCAGGAGTGGTGTGATAGGTTGGGGAGGTTCTTAATTAACCATGAGGGTTAATTAATCCCATATCAATGCGCGGGGGATTTATGGGCTATTAATTAGTTGTGGATCAACTAATTAATCTTGTTTAATGACGTATTATGGTTATAACTAACCAAGGGGCGGGATATATAGAAATTTGGGGTTTTTCATATATTTAAATAACACGAGAGGGGATAAACGTTATGCAGGAATTATGTAATATAAGTTAAAAATTAATATGGTAATGAAATGAAAATAGCGCCAAGTATAAAAACATTTAATGAGTGTATTTAACTTAGGCTTAAGTGAAAAAAGGGTTTTTATGATAAATATATGAAATTTTCCTAAGTAAAATAGGATTTTACTTAGGAAAAGACTTGTGAAGGTGAGCGAATGATTGATGAATGGTTTTAAGTACTTAGGCTTTTAAATTATTGGGTCGAGGGTCCGGTCCCTCCAGAAGTCAGAGAAATGCTCTGAGCCCCTCTAATTTGGCAAATACCTTGGTACTTAGGGGAAATTAGTGAATAATTAGGGAAAATTATAAGGGGAGTTAATTATTCTGACTTTGCCTTGCTTGAGATGCTTTTAATGTACTGTGTTCTTTGTCCTTGTGATGAAAGTAAAAGATTAACAGATTTAGAGACATCATTCATCACATATGATTCTGCAACATCAACTACCTACCCTACCTACTTTAACCTAACATTTTTTCTTCTTTATTAGGGTGCACTTAGACTAGCAAACCCTTATCAAATCTTTATTTTCTTTTACATGGCAAGCCTATCTAAGTCTACACTTATTACATCCAAGGGCTCAGATTAAATTGTTGAGCTCTTTTTTCTCTCTACCTATCTACTTATCTGCTAAGATTACACTGTTTGGTCAGATATTTATTCTCTATTTATATAATGTGAAATTTAAAAATGAATTAGTCAAGTTTAAACAGTTTGACTATTCATGAATTGTGGCATAAGTGACAAGCTGCACACAATTGTTTATTACACAAATTGAAAAAGTAGTGGCATTTAGACTTGCACACTTTCTTGGTCTATCTTTTGTTTGGGGTTCATTTTCTCTCATTTTTTGACCATCTTTTATTCTTTTTACCCTTTGATTTTTTTTTTAGTGTATACCCTCTTTACATTTTTTAAATTTTTTTATTTTTTGAAAATATGGAAAACCTTTGCAACAAGAAAATATATGAACATATTACATAGCTCATCAACTCAATCATGACATATGACACCTATTGGTATAGGGGCCTAACAATGGCTCCACTTGGGGATGGCTTTCCCTGGTGGAAAGTCAAGAGCAGTTATTAGATAGCCGCTGAATGACTTTGACTGTATTCTTCATTCTTCTTTTTCCTGTTGCTTTATTATATTTATGACAATGATACCTCTGAAGCTTAGGCCCTTCTCTTCAGGCTTCAACTCCAAAATTTACTGTCCATTCAAAACTACGACATTACAAAGGATATAGTATTTATATGTTAATCATCATCATAAATCCTAATAAGTAAGATCAAAGTAATGTTTTAGCATTCGACCATTAACTGGTCCTTCTTCTGCTTCTGTGCCATCCAAGTTTTTAAAAAAATATGTATTGTTTCTTTGTAGGACATGGATAATGTATGTTCATTTCCATAGGAAGTCAAACTTCCCATGTTTCCCCTTATCTTCTCTTCTAGAATCCCATCTTAGCACTTTATCTCCAAGGTGGAAATCTTCTTCCTTTGTTCTTCTATCAAATATCTTCTTGAGCTTTTCCTGCCATATTTGGGATCATTGGTACACTTCTTCTCTAGTCTATTGTAAATTGATGGTCTGATTTATCCTCCTTTGGATATCATTAGGTTCCACTTGAGCTTCTTGGAGTAATTTCATAACAAGAACTCCTAATGATGAACGAAATACAGCCTCCATACCATACACTAACTCATAAGGATTGGTGCCAATCGATTTTTTGGTTGTCAACCTGTCTTCTCATAGTGCATTTATTAGTTTCTTGTGCCAAGTCTTTTTATTTTCTTCCAACAGTTTCTTAATGATATTAATGAGGCTTTTGTTGGAAGATTCAGCTAAACCATTCCCTTGTGGATAATAGGTAGTATAATGGCCTAGGGCAATGTGGTACTTGTTGCAGAAACTGGTCATCTTTCCTGATTTAAAAGCTGCAGCATTATCAGTTATGATTTTGGTAGGGCAGCCAAATCTAGACAATATGTTGCTTTCTAGGAAACCTATGATTACAGTGTCATTGGCCTGTCTGGAGGGGATAGCCTCTATCTATTTGGTAAAATAATCAGTGGTAGTGAGAATCCATTTATGCTGGCCAGAGGAGGGAGGATGGATTTCTCCAATGAAGTTAAGACCCCATTGTTGGAATGGTTTTTTAGTAGAGATTGGTTTTAGGGGTAAAGGTAGTAGTTTTCTTTTTCCCTAAAAAATTTGGCATTTATGCATGAAGTGAAAAATTTCTTGACATTAGCAAACAAGGTTTGCCAGTAAAAACCAGCCCTTAAGATCTTACCTTCAGTTGATTTCCAGTAGAGGTGTCCACCACAATCTCCTGCATGAAACTCTTGTAGAGCCTTATCAGCTTCATTTTTTAACAAATAATTTAATAAGATTCCTTCATGATTTTTCCAAAAAATAGAATTATCTAAAATACAAAACTTTAAATCTTTCATCTTTAAAAACCTATTTTTTGTTCTGGATAACCCTGGAGGAGCCTGCAGGTTTTGTAACACATAGATTATATCAGCATACCAAGGTGAGTCTAAAAAGGCCTGGCTGATTTGTGGAGTCGCCATCTCCTGTTCGTCATCCAGTTCATTTATGTCCAAGGCTTGACAATTTGTTTCTGCCATGAGTTTTGCCAATCCATGTCCTTTTATCAGTTTTTTAGGTTTTATTTCAATATCATATTCTAATATGGTAGAAATCCATTTGTCCCTTTTGCCCTCAATTCCATCCTGAGTCAGGATGTCCTTGACAACAACATTTGGTACATAGGCTATCACATGAGAATATAATATGTAAACTCTGAAGTCTTTAATTGCTTTAAGAAGTGAAAATGCTTGTTTTTCCATGATCTTGTATTTTAGTGATGCATCTCTAAGTGCTTTACTAAAAAAGGCTATAGGTTTTTCACATCTTTGGTCACCATTTTGTAGTAAGACAACTGCTATAGTGTCCTCTGAGGCAAAAGAAAAAAATTATGAAATCTCTATCAAATTGGGGACTTGTAAGGACCGGTGTTCTGGTTAAGGCCATTTTAATTTCTTCAAATTCTTGTTTGGCTTCTACTGTCCATTTTATAGTTGAATCATTTTTTTACATGTTATTAAATAACCTAATTAGTTCTGCTAAATTAGATATGAATATTCTCAAAAAATTTATCTTTCTTAAGAAAGCTTGAAGTTCTTTGATACTTCTAGGATGAGGTATTTGTAAAATTGCATCTATTCTGGTAGGGTCAATTCAAATGCCATCCTTTGAAATAATGTAACCTAAGAGTTTACCTTCTTCCAAGCCAAACAAGGATTTCTTAGGATTTGAAAAGATACCATATTTTCTGCATTTAAGAAATACCTGTCTGAGATGGTCCAAATGCTGCTTATCTGACTTAGAAAAAATAGTTAGGTCATCCAGATATATGACAAGAAAATCATGAATTTCTTTAACAAATGCAATATCCATTGCCCTCTGGAAATTAGCTCCTGCATTTTTAAGTCCAAATGGCATTTTGATATACATAAATGTGCCCAATGGTGTGGTAAATGAAGTTTTTTCTTCTGTCCTTAAGTTATATTCTTCAATGTCTGCCTTCAATGGTTCCATCTTTGGTTTCTTAGGAATGTCATTGGAATCAAAGAAGCCTTCTAGAGGGGTTAATCCCTTAGGCAGATGATTGTCTTTTAGATCAATGAACTTTGTTTCTTCTTCATTTATCTCATCAAGGTCCATCTATTTTATGTCTTGAACTTCCTGCTTGGTGAAGATTATGGGTTGAAGCATTTGTATTGAACTTTCTTCTACAATGTTGGCATCTACCTCATATATTTGTTTAATGTTACTGTTTTTATCAACATCTATGTGATTGTGAGAATTTTTTTTTTCTAAAGTTATAAAGTTATTAATATGTTCATGACTTTCGAAAACTTGACAGTTCTTTAGATTGTCAGGGTGGCCTATGCCTAATTTCAACAGTGACCTGATGATTAGGTTCAGAAGGTAATCTACAAGTACTGGCAAACATGGCCAGACTGTGAGCATGTAAGTTGTGCTTTCGAGGTACTACAACAAGCTTAGTTTCCAAAAAAATATTAAGAATCTCTATAACATTTCCTCTATAGCATCCTAATCTAAGGTCCCTAGTTAAATACTTCCCATTGATTTGTTTTATGATTAACTCTAAATCCCCTATGATAGATACCCTAATTGCTCTTAATCTTTTTACAAGTATAAGTCTGAGAAAAAGAACTTCATACTCTGCCATATTATTGGTGCACTTAAAATTTAATCTGTAGGCATGGCCTTCATCATGGTCATTTTCTAAATTATGCACCCAAATTCTTGCTCCAGCTCCTAATTTGTTGACTGAGCCATCAAATTCTAGATTGCAAAGAATTTCATGGACATAATCAGTGTCAGGGGTGGTGGGAATTTGTTTAGCAGGGGGATTTAGTTTTTTGTTTTCATCTGACTTTTCTTTGTTGTATGAATCATCATTAGTATCTAAGATTTCTTGAATGTGAACACTTGTTTTTCCTTTTTTAATTTCTTTTGGTTCTGCTGCTAAAACTTGTTCATTGTTGGCAAGATTGGTTTGGGCATTGTACAAAATAATTGAATCCATATCCGAGTGTACTGAGTAGATAGGGAAATTTTGTGGTTTTTCCTGACTACTTACTACATATTTCATTAATGTCTCTCTGTATAGCTTCTTAGGTTGGCCTAAAATAGAAATAGTAGCATAAGACATGTCCAATTGAGGTGGTCCTTGAAGCTTAGCACCCCAGGACCTGGATAACAACATTTCATATTTTGGAGGTATATCTACTCCTATGATATCCATCAGGATTGTTTTGGAAGAGTATTGAACTAAAGAAACACACAAGTCTTTTATTAGTCCTAAACATCTCACTGGAATTGAATCAAAAGAAAAGAGATGTTTATATGGTCTAGTAATGTCAAGATCTAATTTCTCCATTATTGACTTGGGCATTAGGTTGTGAGATGCCCCAGAATCAAACATGGCATTGTGAAGGATTTTATCATGAATATTCAAGCTCACATAGAAGGGAGGAACACTTCCTTCGAAATGTTTCCCATTTACTTCAGGGCCAAAGATTAGTTCTGGTTGGTCATCAAAATCATTAACAAAATCTTTAGTCCCAGTGATGTTCAGTGATCTGTTGATTTGGCTTCGGTAGGCATCATGTTTAGCTAATTCTGACAATGGAACAACAATTTTTATCTTGCCTACTTTAGTTTCCAAATTAAAAGGTTTTTCTGTTTGGGCTTTTGTGTTTTAAACAGTGGGATTCTCTTTATTTTCTATATTTTCTGTGTTTTTCTTCTTTTCAGGAGTAGGGTTATGATTAGATGATTCTCCTAAATCAATTTCTAGGGGTTCTTCCACATTTCCTTTAGAAGGAGGAGGAGTGGAGGAATGTCTATTATTTTGTTGATTGTCAGAAACATCTTCAATTATAGGGTTAGATGGGTTATTATTGGATCTAGACAAAATTTGTACATGTGGAGGGACTGTTTTACCTTTGACAAGTTGTTTTGGAGCTTTCTGTTTGTTGCTTTCAGGAATATCAATTCTTCTACTCCTTAAGTTATACTGCTTGTGCACTTCATAGATGGCTGTGTCATATCCCTCCCTGAAGTCAAATGGTTCTCCTGACTGACTTTGAAATGGTTCTTCTTCATTGTTAAGTCCCATTAGATTTATTTGAGTGTCCTCTTCAGGTTCTTCAAAGTTTGAGCCTTCTACATAATTCTCTTGGAAAGGAGGTCTAGTATTTTGGTCTGGGCCAGTCTTTCGTGTGTTCTGATTCTGGTTTTTTTGGAAATTTGGATTTCTCCCAGTGTTTGATGGCTGTCCATCCCAAGGAAATTTTCTTTCTATTTTTTCCACTCTATTCTCCCAGTCTTTCCATCCCTTTGATTATAGCATCCAGTTTCTGTTCAACAGTTGAAACTTCTTATTTCAGTGGTATCCTTCTTTCACTTCTGACCTTGGCACGTTTAGACATCAAGTTAGCTTCCACACTGACAACTATACTTTGCATCTCTTCTAAAGTTCTAGGGGCTCTTTCCATTAGCTGAAAATCCATATCCGAGTCAAATCCATCTGGGAATTTGATTAGGGCCAAATCAGGTGGGAGTCTGAGATTTTGAGGAATGGCATTGTAAACAGCATTGAACCTAGTGCAGTAATCTTGCATAGTTTCTTGGGTTCCTCTCTTGAGGTTTTCATACTCGGATAAGATCTGCAGAGGATCTTTCTTTTTCTCCCAACGATTCAAGAATTGTGTATAAAGGGTTTCTAGTCTATCTATGTTGTTTGCTCTTAGAGCCCTAAACCAGGTTCTGACTTCCCCAGTTAGACTCTGAACAAATATCCTCATTCTTACATCATCAGTATCAATCTCATATATTTCAAAGTAGTCAGTCATTCTTTTGGTATGTTGTTGAGCTATGTAGGTACCAATACCATCAAATGGAGTGATTTTACTTTGATAATATTGGGGCATGGCATCTAAATTGGCTGGTAAAACCAGGGGTGTATACCTGTTTGCCATTGTTGCAGGTGGTGATGGAACAACAACTGGGGTAGGGGTAACAATAGGGATTTGGGTTGTGGATGGAGGGGTAGAAGGAGGGGTCTGTGGTGGAGTAGTTTGGGGTTGAGATATATGAGGGAAAGGTGAGGGACTTGCAGAAGCAGTAGTGATTGTAGAGGGATTGGGTGTTCCTTTGAAAGTAAGCTCAGATTGTATTGAATTCTGCAAATGTCTGTCAATTGAAGAATTGATAGTTTCAAATTGTAACTCTTCAATAAATATTGGGTCTGGAACCAAGCAGACCAATTCAGAGTCATAAAATGTTACAAACAAAGAAGTCTCAAATTTCTCATCAAAGGGTTCATCCTCAAGATAAATCCACCTTACAGGGCAGGATATTGATCTGTAGATGGGCCGAGAACTAGCAATAATTTCTTGGCTTTCCTGTCTCCTAAGAATTCTGGGAATTAGATTGGGGTTTTCAAACACAGGTGGTGGATTTGGATCAGGATTTGACCTAGTGTAACGAGTACTTTTTGAAGCCAAATTTCTTGGTTTTGATTTTCTAAATTGATATCAACAACAACTTCTATGATTTCTTTAAGATGTTTCAGATTTGAATTTTAAACATTACTAAAGAACTGTTTGACTAAGGAACTGGTTCATGTTCAATTCAAAAACTAGACCGGAGATATACTGAAGCAACATTCATCTACTTATGCTCTTGCAGATCAAGAGCATTTCGAAGGCTACCTGGCTGACTTCAGGCTCTATCTGTAGCTTATAAAGTGAACAACAATAACAACAAATTTTCGTTCCCCAGTGGAGTCGCCACTATGTTATCACTCAAATTTCTTAGAAGTTGTAAAAAGAGGAAAGGGGTTCGAGGTAACTACAAACCAATCTTTTAGATACATAATCTAGCCAACTTGTATCCAGAGAGGGCTCTCTCTTTAAAATTTAGCTTTGTTTTGGAATATGTTAGGCTAGTTATGAAAGCTTTTGCATTTTGGTTGTGTTTGATGGGGAAATTCAATAGTAGAGGGTTGGAACTAAATATTTCAGGCCATTGGACTAATGGAGTCAAAAGAAATGGCTCAACTAGATTTGGTTTCTCAGCAAATGATGGCTTCACAGGGCAAGATAGCTAAAATAGGGATCAAATACTAACTTGATAGGATGGATGGGCTTAAAAAGGATGAAGGGAAATTAAGAATCCTTCAACATGATTTAAGAGAAAAGAATTTGAATGATCACCAATAAAGAGAAATTAAGAATTCTTTAATAAATGATCAAAATGATTAAACTAGGAAACAAGAGCAATTAAGAACTCACTGTTTATGCTACTTTAGTAGAAAACATTAAGAATACCCATGATTGAAAATAGATTTCACTGAAGAACTTTCTGAATTAAGCTTTTTCATTTAAGTATTTAGATATGAAACATAATTGAAATATTTAAAACAGAGAACAATAACACATGAGTTATAAAATACTTATTTGTCTGAAGTATTGCACATGAATCCTGTGAAAAGTCCTTTGTATTAATTCTTCATCCAACTAGCCACGAAAAATTTGTCCAATAGCACTTTATTCGAAAATAATCAGTTTTACAGCAATGTCTAAGAATCCACCCACAATACTCCAAATGAGGGAGTCTTTATACAAAAAACTTTACATAAAATATCTCATAACAAAGTGACATATATTATGAGATGACTAACTATACGTTACATAAAAATAGAGACAGATGGTCTCGTAGGTAGCAGATAGAGGCAAACTGATGGTTTGATGTCCCTATTCTCGGGAGTGTGCTGGAATCAGGTCCTATAATTTGGCATCCTGCTGTCTTTGATGTAACTCTGTGCTAGCTGCTCTGCTTTTCATCTTCTTACTGATACACTTTTTCCTGCTCTAATACTCTTTACCTATTTGATCTCTGTTTATCCTCTTTACCATCGTTGACTGTAGTAAATAACTAAAATTTACCTTTTACCAAGGATAAATTACAAAATTTCTAGCATTTTTTCCCACCATTTTGGCTGTGGTATTCTAGATTTTTGAAGTTTTTTGAGGGTTTCATCAGTTTCAGTGTACCTGAAAAAGGTAGGCCGAATTGGAAACAAGTTCTTTATTTCATGCTCGACATAGAACAGGTTCTCTATATTGTCATAGAGAACTTTGCCTGTAGGCAGTGCCTTTGATGCTGATGCACTTGTTGATGAACTTGCTTGGTTGCCTGCATATTGATTCAATTTGTCAATATAGTATATGTGTCTCATCAATTTATCATTTATAACTAAAGGACTGGGTAGCCCTTTTCTCTGCAAAATACTAAATTTCTTCGTAAAAGCATTAATTTCTTCTTGCATGTCATGGCATCTTCTTTCTAAATTTTGCATAAGAGTCCTTTTAGTTAATACCCTTTTGACTTCTAGAATAATCCTCATTCTGTCTTCAATGCGCAGTTCTTTAAGCTGGTACTTATTCTTGTTATTCAAAAAATTTATGATTCTGGTGGCTTCTTCAGGCATCTTTCCTAATTCTTCTCTTGTCTTTTGAATCTCTTCGAGGACTGCCTTTACCAAATCAATCTGCTCAAAAATTATTTCGATTGATCGCCAAACATCATTTATTGACTGAGTGATGTTGGTCCATAGAATCTTCTTAATGTCTGTCAGAGGCTTGTCAAATGTGAGATCTTTTTCTAATGATTTCACCTTGTTTTCTAATCCTTTAATTTCCCTTGTTTTTTCTGCAACATTTATCTTTGAGAGATCATACCTTTGTTCTAAGGTAACATATTATTATTTCACCTTCTGTAACTCAAAAACTTGGAGTTTCATCTCCTCCATTTATTTTATTAGCTCCTCTGTACTTAGATTTGAAATCCCTACTGATGTTGCTCCTATTCCTATACCTGCTTTTGTGGTTAGTCCTGTGACTACCTCAGCTGTGGCTGCTGGAATGTTTGGTGCCAGAGTTGTTCCAAGGGTTGAAGGGACTGTAATGGAGACTACTAGTATCACATTGGGAGGCCGAGAGGTTGACTCTCCCTGCTTGTCTTTCAATGATTTCTAGTATTTTTCCAGTCTCCTTTAGTTATTTATTAAGTTTTAGGACTAAGTCCATCAACTCTTCTTTAGACCTCTGCTTTATGACCTCAGCAATCTGTGGATGCCTTGAAGGAGGCAACTTTAACTACTTTCTCAAGGCAGCTATGTCTTCATCTTTCTTTTTAATTAAGGCTTCTATCGTCTTCACATCTTCCGGATCATGACCCAACTCAATGATCAATTCTTCTAAAGATTTTATTCTATTGTCTTTAGCTTGTGAGGAGGATTTCTCCAGCTGTAATTGGGCAATTGTATTATTCAAGGAATTCTCCAGTGTTTGGGCCACCATGGCCTTACCAGTCAATGTAGAATAGATCATCTCCCCTGTCTGTTTGTGTAATTCAATTTGGTCCAAGGGATGAATGTCGTTTGCCATAACCTCAGAATTTGTTTGAAGGTAATCTGTAGTTGTCTGAGGTTTTTGCACTTTAGGCTTAAATAGGCTCATTTCCATTTTACCTTCCTTGATGTCATAGGCTAACATCAATCTGTTTTGATTAGTGGGAGCCATTTTCAAATACTAATTATAAACCTGCATCCTCAATGGCTCATTTTTTGCTTTTATTTCTATAAACTTCTTTTTGATATCTAGACTGTCTTTTCCTGGTGGTCTAAAAGATGATACCTCTACACTTTTTTGTCTTTCTAGCTCCTGTCTCTGTGATCTAGAAGGTGTTTCAACTGTCAAAAAAGTCTGGTGACTGTCTGCACCTTCTTTTCTTTGGCTCTTTGTAGTTTCCTCAAAATATTCTTCTTCTGGAAGATGATTTAGCCTCTGCCTTTTAGCACCAGGTTTGTCTGATGGACCATTGGTAGAGGTCGTTTCTTCCCTCTCACTTTTTTTGTTCCTTTCGTCATTCAGAGGAGTTTGCAAAATTGGGAGTTCTCCCACATTGCTTTGAGTTAGAGGAGTGTGCATTTGGGCCTGTTCCTTAGAAGTTTCAGGCTGTTTAGACATTCTAGATTGCTCTGCAGCTTGAGTACTGGTCTCTGGTCCCTTTCCCTTGGATGTTCCTTTAATCGGTGTGCTGATATCCTGTGAATGTTGCTGAGAGGTTTCAACTGTGGAGGCACTAGTCCTTGACATTTGAGAAGACTCAAATTGTAACTGCCCAAGAGAATCCAGGTCAAGTGTTTTCTCAAGATCCCTCATAACATTTTCTATATTTCCCTGTTCACTATCAGTTTCTACTAGGGTCTCTTCCTTCCATTCATCCATATTGGCAAATTGTTCAATCTCTGGGACTCTATGGTGTATATATGGTGACAGTCTATTCTTCATTCTTCTATCACATATGAAGCTATGAGGGTCATATGTCATCCAACCAAAACTATTTAAGGTGATCTTCTAAAATTCTTTCTGCTTCTCTCCATGCTTCCCTAATGTTGCAGACAAAAGGGCCTAATTGATTCTTGATTCTGAGCTGTGCTTTCTTTTTGGCTTTATGAAAATAGACCAAGTGTAAATTTATCATTTGTCTGAAATATTCCACTGCAAACAGTCTCATTGGAAAGTATTTTGGTAACTTGAAAGGGTAGAGCTCACACCCATATATCTTGATTTCTGTATGGTTCTTGTATAGATACCAATCACCTACTCTGTATTGCTTGGAGAGCTGTATGATCCTCTTAATGTCACCGCTAATCCTGGGAGGGGAAATCCTTGTCAATAAGGTGGTTCCTAGATGAAAAAATTGATCAATGAACTCATTAAATGAGTAAGGGGATTCAAAGGATGCGTGGAAAATGGAACTTCAAAAGATAACAGACCTTGGATTGCCTTTGGTATCAAGTTTCATGACAGGGAAAGGGAAGTTTTCTAACTAATAATACAACATGAGATGATATATGAAGGTGGTATACCTGAAAACTCCTTCATTTTCCAGTCTCAAGAACTGGTCATGAATCTTATTAGCAATATAGGAGGCATAATCATACTTAATAGTAGGGGGCTGTCCAGAGGTGAAAATTGAAAACAACACTAGGGTTAACTCATCAACAAACTCACTAGTGTTGAATCCCATAACTAAAGATATCATATCAACTATGAGGCTTCCCATATCTGTGAAGAAATTTTGCGAATAAGGAGGACCGTTAGGCTAATCTTTTTGTAATATGAAGGTTTGACAGACGCGATTAAACTCTGATTGGGATAATTTAGTTGATTTTTCAAGTAAATATCCAATGGAAATGGGAGTGAGAGATTGATTGGGGTGAAATTGCAACATTTCATTGATGGATTCAACAGTTATTGGGAAGAGGACTGTTCGGCTTGGAGACATAACTGCTCTAAGGTTAGGGTCATAATTGGTCTGGCATTGATGAATTATATCAGGGAAAACATGGACTGAGGGGAGAAAGTACATGGGAAGGTTAGATTGCCACAAGCCTAGGATATCAGAGTCATTCAGGTAGTTGTCTCTACTTTGGAAAAAGACTTTAAGGTGGTTTTTATCAGTGGCTAAGTCTTTTATCTGGAAGTCTTTATCCGCAAGAGGTAGATAGTTTAAATATTTATGAGGAGCGTTCATGGGTGCAACCTTCAAAGCTACAGGGGTTTCCATTTCTGGTTCTTGTGGATTCAGAAAGGGAATCTAAGTTTTCTTTGTGAAATAGGGAACACAGAGGGTTTGGGAACTTATATGATGAAAAAAAAGACTGAATTGTAATGAATATGGGTCTTTTTCTCTCAAATTACAGTGGAAAATGAGAACTTGCAGGGTTTCTTAGGGAATTGGATAAATACCTATGTTTGGGGAATGAACAGTGAAATAACAGGTGCTGGTGGTGGCTAGCAGGCTCTAGGCTACGTCAGCTACAAGATTTTGAGCAAGTTGGCGGTTGAAAACTTCGAACTATTGACCTCGACATTCTTTGCATGGGAGCACAGGTTTGCAGTACGAAGCAGTGAAAATGACATAGTTTGTTTTATTTACAAAGTCAAGGGTTGGCAGGGGTTTTTGGATTTCAGACGATTGACATCAACGGAGAGTGACATGACAATTTTGTCGTATGCGGGAAGGCGGTAAACGGTTTCATATTGCACCACTTTTGGGGATGAGCGGTAATAAGCCTGGAGCCAGTGATTCCATAGATTTTACGATGTGTGGTGGAGGCGCTGTGTAAAAACCTCTTTGTGATCATGCGCTAACGTGTGGTCACAAAGGGTTGCATGATATTCATAATAACCATGAGATCCTAAGGACCTAATCGGACGGTTGATGGGAGGCGCGATACGATGGGGTTTAACAAAGGCGGGTCGAACATAATTAGGGGTTAATTTAATTATATCGGGAATGGTGTGATAGGTTGGGGAGGTTCTTAATTAACCATGAGGGTTAATCAATCCCATATCGATGCGCGAGGGATTTATGGATTGTTAATTAGTTGCGGATCAACCAATTAATCCTGTTTAATGATGCATTATGGTTATAACTAACCAAGGGGCGAGATATATAGAAATTCAGGGTTTTTCATATATTTAAATAATACGGGAGGGGGTAAACATTATGCGAGAATTATGTAATATAAGTTAAAAATTAATATGGCAATGAAATGAAAACAATGCCAAGTATAAAAACATTTAATGAGTGTATTTAACTTAGGCTTAAGTGAAAAAAGGGTTTTTATGAGAAATATATGAAATTTTCTCAAGTAAAATAGGATTTTACCTAGGAAAAGACTTGTGAAGATGAGTGAATGATTTATGAATGGTTTTAAGTACTTAGGATTTTAAATTATTGGGCCGAGGGTCTGGTCCTTCCAGAAGTCAGAGAAATGCTTTGAGCCCCTCTAATTTGGAAAATACCTTAGTACTTAGGGGAAATTAGTGAATAATTAAGGAAAATGAGAAGGGGAGTTCATTATTCTGACTTTGCCTTGCTTGAGATGCTTTTAATGTACTGTATGGTTTGGCCTTGTGATGAAATTAAAAGATTAACACATTTAGAGACATCATTCATCACATATGATTCTGCAACATCAGCTACCTACCCTACCTACTTTAACCTAGCATTTTTTTTCTTTATTAGGGTGCACTTAGACTGGAAAACCCTTATCAAATCTTTATTTTCTTTTACATGGCTAGCCTATCTAAGTCTACACTTATTACATCCAAGGGCTTAGATTAAACTGTTGAGCTCCTTTTTCTCTCTACCTATCTACTTATCTTCCAAGATTACATTGTTTGGCCAGATATTTATTCTCTATTTCTATAACTTGAAATTGAAAAATGAATTAGCCAAGTTTAAACAGTTTGACTATTCATGAATTGTGGCATAAGTGACAAGTTGCACACAATTGTTTATTACACAAAGTGAAAAAGTAGTGGCATTTAGACTTGCACACTTTCTTGGTCTATATTTTGTTTGGGGTTCATTTTCTCTCATTTTTTGACCATCTTTTATTCTTTTTACCCTTTTATTTTTATTTTTTTTAGGGTATACCCTCTTTACATTTTTAAATTTTTTTGATTTTCTGAAAATATGGAAAACCTTTGCAACAAGAAAATGTATGAACATATTAGATAGCTCATCAATTCAATCATGACATCTGACACCTATTGGTATAGGGGCCTAACAGGATCAAGCCGATTCAATGGTCGGTTTGTGACATATCGACTACCCTAGTTTTGATGATGAAGCCACTAATGCTGATACTGATGATTTAGGGTTTGCTACTGGTGATATAAATCAGATTTATTTTACTATTTCTCTCTGTTGAATTATTGAAGATAAAATAAGATTTTATCAAAGGGTTTCCCCACACATTGTGGGGTTTGTCCCTGGCTAGCCGCCACATCTAGTGTCTCTTGTCTTGGTTTGTTTTACGTCGATCGTTTAATGTTCTATCTGCACTTTACTTTATGTACATGTGATTGCTATCTGTGGAATATAATAAGAAAAAGAAGTAAACTATTATAAGCATAGAACATACCATAACTTAACAAATTAGGATCTGCTCTCAATTTATTAATATTTTGGGAGACAGAGGGGTGTGAAAACCATTCCTTGCGGGCTTCTTCAATCCAATCTGGTATGGGAAGAGAGATTGATAGTAGGGTGCTTTCATCCTCAAATTAGCATGATAAAGCATCTGCTACTATATTGTCATGCCATTTCTTGTCAATTATCTCATAATCATATCCCAACATTTTGGCCAGCCATTTATTTTGTTGTGGTGATGATAGATGTTGCTCCAAAAATATTTGAGGCTTTGATGGTCTGTGTAGATTTGGAAATGCTGCCCCAATAAGTATGGTTGCCAGTTATCTATTGTATGTAAGATGGCCATCATCTCTTTCTCATAGGTAGATTGTCCCAGATGTTTGCCACTCAGTTGTCGACTGGTGAAAGCCAAGGGTTGACCTTCCTGCATTAAGAAAACACCAATACCTGTACCTGAAGCATCACATTCAATCACAAAAGATTTGGTGAATCTAGGTAGTGCCAATAATGGAGTGGAACCCATGCCCTGTTTGAGAGCCACAAACAGCTATTGTGCTACATCAGTCTAGAGGAATGAATTTTTCTTGAGAAGGTTAGTGAGGGGTCTAGCAAGGTGAGCATAATTGCGGGCAAATTTATGATAATAGGCAGTGAGACACAAGAATCCCCTCAAAGTCTTCAAGGTTTTTAGTTGGGGCCAATCTTGCATTGTCTGTATATTTTTGGGATCAACCCTAACACCTTCACGACTCACAATGTGTCCCAAATACTCAACTTCTTCCACACAAAAAGAGCACTTGGACAATTTGACAAATAATTTGTGATTCCGAAGAAGTTGCAAGATCAGGTATACATGATGAAGATTTGTTTCCCAAGTTAGGTTGTAGATGAGAATGTAATCAAAGAAAATTAGGACAAATTTTTAGAGATATGGTTTCAGTAGGTGATTCATGAGGCTTTGAAAAGTAGATGGAGCATTAAAGAGACCAAATGGCATGACCAAGAATTCATAATGGCCTTCATGAGTTCGAAAATAAGTCTTGGGAATGTCTAACTATTTCATGCGTATTTGGTGATAGCCAGAGCAAAGATCTAGCTTGGTAAAGAATTGAGCACCATCTAGTTCATCAAGAAGATCATCAACAAATGGAATATGGAATTTGTCTTTGACAGTGAGCTTGGTGAGGGCCTGAAAGTCCGGACATATGTGCCATTCCCCATCTTTCTTTAGCAGCATCACCACTAGTCATGAAGAGGGACTGATGCTAAGACTAATAACACTTGCTTCAAGGAGTTCCTTGATGATTTATTCAATTTCATTCTTTTGGGCGAAAGGATATTGATATAGGTGCACATTAGGTGGTTGGGCCCCTGGGACCAAAGTTATGCTATGATCATGTTCCCCTCTCGAGGGTCGAAGCTCTTTAGGTTTGTCAAATACCTGCTGGTGGTGATTTAGGACCTATTACATCTCAGGATGAATATGAAGAGTAGTGGATTATATGGCTTGGATGGCATTAAACTGAGCAATGACTCCATGATGGCCCTTTTTCAACAACTTTTCCATTCAATGCGAGATTATGATAGAAGGAGCACCTGCCTGGAGTCCACAAAGTGTATGAATGTGGTCATTCTGCTTAAAGATCGTATATAACTCCAGGAAATCCATTGTGATTGGGCCTAGTGTACGAAGCCATTCAGCACCCAAGACGATGTCACAACCACCCATGTTAATCGCAAACATGTGGGTCTTTAGGTGGTAGTATTCCATCTAAAGTTTAATATTTTGTAGTGGCCTTGACATTTCATTATCCCCCCATCAACAATAAGGACCCGAAAATTAGAGACTGCCCTTACAAAACAATGAACAACTTCAACAACTCGCTTATGGATAACGCTATGAATGCTACAACTATCAATCAATACTACTATAGGGTGATGTTTAAGAAATCCTCCTATTTTAAGAGTTTGGGGCATAGAAATGGCCGCCAAAGCATGTAGCAATATAACTGGTTCATCTAGTGTAGCTATGAGATCATCATCCTGCTGGGTTTCCTCAACTTCATCCTCTAGCCCCCCGAGAGGTGGGGCTTCCTCATATGAGCTGTGAGAAGTAACATAAAGTTCAAAGAATTTTGATTCCTTACATTTATTCCTCGGGGAGTATTTGTCATCACAGTAGTAGCAAAATCCTTGTTTTCTTCTTTCAGCCACTTTTGCTGGAGACACCTTTTGAATCTTAAGTATTTGGATAGGTCCCTACGCCTAGGTGGAATGCCCCTTAGCTAGGAAATTTGGACAAGTAGGCTGGGCAACTAAGGAAAGTTCTACCTCGACAACCTTTTTGCAAGAATCTATCCATGTAGGTGGGTGGTGCATTCAGACATGTGCTTGGATGGATTCTTTGAGACCACTGATGAAACACTCCAAGTAGAATTCATCTCCCAGACCTTCTGTTCTGAAGGCCAATGTCTCAAAGGCTGCAATGTAGTCTTTTACTGTGCCTGTCTGTCGAAGCTTAGTGAGATGGCCCAAAAGATTAGATTCTCGGTCAAAGAGTTCACAAAGGGCTTTTGAGAACACCTGCCACATTATGTTATCGCGATAACATTTCACATGCCACTTCCACCATTTCCATCTTTCTTGGTCCAAGTAAAGGGCTCCCACACGTAGTTTAGTTTGATCATGATAGATATCATTTAGGGTGAAATATTGTTCCATTTGTTCTACCCATATTGCCATATTAGAGCCATCAAATTTATACATGTCCAGCTTGGGTGACTGAGGGTGGGAATGTTGGTGATTTCCATGGAAATGAATTTGATGGCTAGATTCTCCTTCGAGGTGTTCATCAATACTATGCACCTCATGATGATACCTCGTCATGATCTTGGTGACTATTTGAAGTGATTTTGAAATTTCTTCCAGTTGTTCCTTGAACTAATCCAACCTTGATTCAAGGCACTCGATCTTCTCAATGACCATGACTTGATCTCTGGTTTGTACCATACATAGATCTTGGTCACTTGAAGTCACTCTGAAATAATTTGGGACCACCGGAAAAATGAGGCAGACCAATGAATGGTACCACTACGATCAACTCATTGTCCTAAATATTATGGGCTAAGTCTCTTGTAAGCATCCTGGGAAGGGCTCAAAACTTTTTTTTCTTTTTTTTTACTTTGAATAGAGTTTTACTCCTCGCGGATCAATATTGCACTGGCCAAATTCTAGAAAACTTGATCCTTCCCAATGTTTTGCGAAAATCGGGCCTAGACTATAACAACAACAAGCTTCATTGCACAGAGCGTCATATCTACCTGCGAAACCCAAACTGTTGAATGTGAGTTGTACTATGGTGGTAGAACCCCAACTGGTGGATCTGATTGGTGCAGCGGCGACAGAACCCGAACTGTTAGATCTGAATTTTACTGTGACGGTAGAACCCTAATTGGTGGATCTAATTGGTGCGGTGGCAATAGAACCCGAACTACTAGATCTGAATTGTACTGTTGCAGTAGAACCCCAACTAGTGAATTTGATCTGCTGGATAAGATGATGGGAAATCTTCAAAGAGCCGAGGGAACTATGGTCACAAGGAGTGTCAGGTGCTACAAATCACAATATACATAAGGGTCCAACAATATTACTTGGCCTAATCTTTCAGGGCACTAAATAAGGAGGATCAACCGTACCCTTACTCGTACTACCTGAATACACTATCGTACGCATAAGTAATCTCCCCGAGTGCTGTTCTCAGTGTACTATAGCAGCAAGACGGCTGACAGCTTATCTAAGGTAAGGTTTCAGGTGAGCCTAGGGGGCTTCCAATATACGTAGAGGGTACGTGGAAGTACAGTGCATGCGCGGTTCTGTCTAATGCACTACTAATCGAAGGGGTACCCATAGGGGTTATAAGGGAGTCCAACAAGCGTGACAACCTCATGTATTTCCTACATGCATGCCTCCCAAAATCCATAGGTTTATGTGCTCAATAACAAATATTGTGGTTTAAATGCGTCGGAACACGTCTCTAGCCTAAAAAAAAAAACGGGAAAAATGGAGGTACCATGGCCCTGGAAAGTGCTCTGGTACCACTTGTTATGCTCTTGACCTACGAGAAATTCCAGAATACCAAATATGCCAAAAATAGAACCCAGAACACAAAATAAAATGAGAAAAACAGCAAGTATTTTATTATTCAGAGATAAAAGCAATGTTCACTTGCCTCTTAAAGGGGGCAACGTCCAGTAGAGGAGAGCTTTCTTACAAAATAAGACTCGATGATATTTCCCTTCTAACTACGAATATTTATAGCTAAATGACCTTCAACAACCCAACGACTAGTGGTCCTTTGCATAACATGGGTTAATCACTTTATTTATTAATTATGGCCCATTTGCAACTAACTGTGGTCCCTTTCTTAAATTTGGGTAAACCACTTACAATTATTAATACGGGCTTTATTGACTATGACTCGACCCTATTGGGTTTATTACATAAATAGAGGGGTTAGGGTTGGATCCTAACACAAGGTAACCCATTATTTCTTCCAAAAATTGTTATGGATAGGTATTTTGTTGTGGAAGTCCACAGAAAATATTACAATTGGCAAGTTAAATTTGAATAGAAAAGAAGAAATAATTTGTTCATTTTCCATTAATCATTGGTCAAGTAACCGTGAAGAATGGAAGTCAACTTATAGATTTTGGAAGGTATTTGCATTGTTTTAATTTAAAAGAAGTTGAAGGCTCACGAGACAATGATCTAGAAGGTCTATTTGTCGGACATCTAAATACAATCAAATTCGAGAGGTTATTGAGAAAAGTTGCAAGTGAAAGCGAAAAGAGACACAGTACTACAAGAAATAACGAAGAAGGAGAAATCACTATTAGAGAAATTGTTGAAGAAGCTAGTATTATAAGCGAAACAAGACATAAACAAAGAAGCATAAAATTTCTGCAATATTTTGTTTACATACTCAAAACTTCTTCGTCTTCTTATTCAAGTGAAAGAAAAAAAATATAACGGAATTGCAGATTTGATTCATGGTCAACTATCAACTGTCAAAGATGACAAGAAGTCTCAATTGGAAAAATGAAAAAGTCCTCTACAAACAAAAACCAGTCAAGAAGTTATCAAGGAGGATATTTAAACTCCACTACTTGAATGGGTTAGTAGGGCTTTGAATGAAAAGCAGAGAATAACAACGCAAATTCCAAAGAATTTTCTATTTTCAATGATCAGTTTGTTTCTTTTCAATATGCAAACTATAAAAGAGATACTGAAATATTGAAATTTGAAAAAGTAAGGATGCATGGTAAAAATGTTATTGATATGGAAGAAAAAAAATATTCATATGTCTTAAATTGTAGTCAAAGATGTTTTGAGAATGTATGAAGCTATTAGAATGTGCTTGTAGGGTCTATTGAGGAACGAAATGCAGAGAACCTAGTACTAGAAGCAACAATAGAGATGCTAGAAAATGCTTTAAATTCGGGTCCTTTGTTAATGAATTCAATCGGAATACAAACTCAACAATCCCCAATTCCCACTACTAGCACATCCCATGGATCTATTGGAGCACTGCAACTAATTAATGAAATCAAATGACATATAGCCAGTAATATATGATAGAGATTAGAAATCATTGAGCATGTATGATAGATGGTTTCTAGTCTGCTACGGTTAGCACAACAAATCAACTCATTTGTCGATCTTAGAAAAAATAATGTTACCAAAGACAAACATTTCGTTAACAATGACTTGCTTTCTTTTGGTCAAAATATTGAATTGATATATGATTTGGACAAGAAAAATAAAAAACCACCAAATGGTAATTGAATGAGGTAAATCAAAGTTGGATGGTATAAAAGAATCAGTACACTAGAAAACATTATTTCTAAATGTAAAATAATAAAGAATAGAAGAAGTGATGTGTTTGTAAAGACCATGTAAATTGTTAAAGATTGGGATGATCCATGCATTATACGAATTTTTGAATCAATTACAAAAGATATTCTATTAGATTTGAATTGGACAAGAGAAAACAATCAATCGTAGAGAAATTTGATGTTATAACTGATTTTACCACAAAAGAAAATGACAAATGGGTATTTTACTTTGTAAGTATTAATGATAGGAAATCTATGTTAACTGCTCAATTACAAGAGGAGGTAATGGAAATCGAAAAATAATTATTCGATTAACATGTGAGCCTAGAGATTACAATGGGACCAATGAAAGAATTTATTCAAGCGTTGAAGAAATTGGTTCAAGAGGCCATGTATTTGGGAGGCAGCTGGTAGTCAAACAATTAGCCTATATGATTTCACAAATTGTAAGTGTCCTTAAATATTGTCATATTTGTTTTCTATTTACTAGTGTTCAATCATCATGATTTGTTAATTTTACTAATGTCACATAGTCTATTTTTTGAACGCAGTGTCTTCCTTTCTTTTGCAGCTCTTCTTTTACATATTGCAGTTCATGTATTTAATTTTGGTAGATGCAGAAACAAGTATTTAAAGATAATATGCCAAATAGCGGAATGAATGAGCTAATGAACTGAGAAATTGAGCATTTTCATTAGTGAGACAAGCAATTTACACTGAGAATAAAAGTTCTTAATTCTTAGCATGATATTCTATGCATTTGTATTCTATTTATTTATTTCAACTATAGCTATGATGATTGAAATTTGAAACTCGATATTGTTACTGCAACTGTGATTGTATTTCTTAATGTTACAAACTTATGTTTTGATCATTTGTATTATATTATTGATACATATATTTTAATAACATGAAACCTGAGAATAGTTCATTTTTATATGAGACATAAATAATGTTCATTGTCATCATATTTTTAAATTTTCCCGAAGTAGGGGAAGATCTTTTCGTAAACAATTTTTTATGCGAAGTACAAAGATTCTGATGATGAAATCTTCAAAGCTTCCTATGCACAGTGAACTTAATCCATATTTCTACCTATATACCTATTTATTGAAAGATAACCATAAATAAGGCTTTGACTCTATAAATAACACAACCTTTAATCACTTGATTAGAATTTTTTTTTTTGTGCAAAAGAAATTGACTTTGCTGAAGTTTGGAAATCATAGTCAGTCTAAAAAAGGTGTTCGGTGACATTTGTGCTTATGCTCAAAGGTTGTTCTATTGCATAATTAAAGACTCTAAATTTTCCCATAAAATCCATATAAAATACTTAATTAATTGATTAACAATACTCTTTTCACAACTTCCTCCACACATGCTTCCTTTGCACAACCACCTTCGAACAACCACATACCTTTCTACACAACCACCAGTGCACAGGCTTCACTTATTAAAATCCACATGAACCATATTGACATTAGACTATTAGCAAGAAAATGTGAAAATTATACTATTAATAAGAATTAACATTAGACATGCTACAATTTTGAATTTGAATAGACCTTCTTGTTTTTTCGGTTAACTCAACTAGTACCAATTTATACATTAAGATTAATATTTTAATGCTTTCAAAATCATAACCAAATCTTAAAACATTTATATTTTCTATTAATTTTGATAATACAAATTAATTTTAATATTTCTGTTAGGCCCCTATACTACTAGTGTAACCCCTTATTGTTATTAGTAAAACCCCCTTATTATATTGATCTGCCCATGTAGTGCCCATATTGTTACTATTGTGCCCCATAGAAGCCCACTATTGTTATTATTGTGCCCTTACATTATTATTGTTATGTCGGCTCTGATTATGGTTATGAGCCCTTAGACTTCCTTATATATAGAAAGAGG
>APFE031746902.1:8121-26334 GCA_000404065.3 Pinus taeda | reverse complement strand
GTTTGCAACTCGGATTGATAGACACAATGATTTTCTCCTTCTGAATCAATCCATGAACCTGCAATACCGAGATACCGGACAAAAATAACCCTTTTGGTTCCTTGGTTTCCTTCTTTTCTGTAAAAATAACAGCTTTGTTAGGCAATGTGACCTGACGAGCTAACTGGCAAGCCTCCGTCCACGTGGAAGGGTGTTGAAGTAGAACTTGAGCTTTGATGTCTTCTTTAAGACCGTCGATAAAACATTCCTTGAAAAATGCATCTATGAGACCCCTAGTGCGGAAGGCTAAGGCCTTAAAATCGGTAATATATTCCTCCACTGTACCCGTCTATTGGAGCTTACAGAGACGACCCAAAAAAGAGTCTTCCTGTTCAAGGCGATCTAGGCCCGCCATCACAAAAATATTGGCGAAAAATTGAAATGGTCACAGATCCGTCAATATTGCTCAGAATCCCTATTATAACCTGTTTTTAGAAATGGAACCACCATTCTGCATCTGCCCATGTGATAGAAATCCTGATTCAGACACTAGAATTTCAGATCTGCGCTGCTACTCTCCCGGCGTCATCCAAAATTTCTGCAAAAAGCGCTGATTTTAAATCAGCGATATCTCCCTCATACGGACTCCGATTCGACTGATTTTTTTTTTAAAATCATGTGTTTTTTCACAAAGATTCTAGATCTACAATTATATCTTGCAAATCTGGCACCAGGACTTCTAGATCTGCGCCATAAATTCGCTGCCCCGAAAAATTGTCTCCAACCCTACTGATTTTTAGATCAGCGATATCTCCTTCATCCGGACTCCGATTTGACCGATTTTTTTTTGAAATCGGCTATTTTTTCACAAGGAATACAGATATGCAATCATATTTTTCAGATATTGAACCAAAACGTACAGATATGATCTGCAAACTCGCCGCCCTTGAAATCCTGCAAAAAGTAAAAAAAAAAAAATCCACTTTTGTGCCCAAGAAAGTGCTCTCATACCACTTGTTGTAGATCTAACCCAGAAATAATATGGATCTGATATGAAAATATAAGATAATGCAAATAACCCAGAAATAGATAGAAATGATTCTTTATTATCAAAACCCTTAAGGTAGGGCAACACCATACATTCACTCCTTAAGGAAAGAGAACACTCCACAAGCCATATGCTTGTTCATACAAGACTATTTCTCTTCATATCCCTCCATGTGGAGTCTCTAGCCTCTATATAGGCCTCATACATACAATACCATGCACCATTACCATGGTTTCCTCATACCATCAACTAATAACATGGGCCCCTTACATTATTATTAACTACTTGTGGTCCCTTACATGAATGGGTTAACCACCTTATTTATTACTATGGTGGCCCATCCCATTATTACATTATTACCTTGGGTACCTCCCTCGGTACCCCATATTACCCCCCCTAGGTACATAACATGCCTGGTTCCGGAAGTGGGAAAAGGATAGAGATTCCTTGGGATTTCTCGGGTGTTGTGAAACTTTCGATGCCTGCTGGTTATACTAGTTCGACAGAGGGTACCGAGACTGTTACATGCAGTAATAGATAACAAAATAAATGTAATGTCCCTTAATAATAAATAATGAATAATGAAAACTTAACTTCGAGACGAAGTTTCTTAAAGTGGGGGAGTATGTAATGTCCCTTAATAATAAATAATATAATATTAAATAAATAACAAACAATAAATAAAAAAAATAGTAATAATAAATAAATAATAAATTAATAAATTAATTACATGCTCTAAATAAATATAAATAAGAATAAAACAAGAAAGCAGTAAAAATCAATAAAACTATCAAAAAGTAAAAACAGAAGAATAAAAAAAGAAAGCAGTAAAGTTGCATGTGGACACATGGAGTGTGTGCATGTGGTTCCCCTTCCAATGTTTGCTCTATTTAATAGATGGGGAGGAAGATGAGAGGCATTCCATCATCCATTCTCTTGGGAGAATAGTGTTATGAGACAAAGGATCCCTAGCAGTAGTATGTTGATTGAGGGCTCGGGGGTGGCCAGTTGTAGCAATACTTTGTGCAACTGAGCCTACGGTTGGGTAGAGAGTCGTCCCCAAGACTTTGTTGTAGTTAGCAGAATAATTCAACTAGCATTCAACTAACGTTCCCTAGGTAAGTTGTCTCTACTCGTACCTTTTGAAATTTAATGTTAATTAGTTGATAAATTACATGTTGATTATAAATCGTATGATTAATCTAATTAATTACATGTTTTTGTTTTGAGGCTGTTACACTCTTATATCATTTGGGGAAGTTATGCATTCCACAAAATGAAAGAGTTAATATAATTCGAGAAGCACATACTTCTCGCATATCAGGTCATTTTGGTGTAAGTAAAACATACTTCTCGCATATCAGGTCATTTTGGTGTAAGTAAAACAGTTGCACAGTTACAAAGATTCTGCTATTGGCCATGAATGAATGAGATAGTTTATAGATATATAAAAGGATGTACTATGTGTGCTACAAGCAATCCAAGTAATAGAAATTTAGGCTTGTATACTCCACTTCCAATTCCTTCTCTTCCTTGGGAATGTGTTTCCATG
The DNA here is from genome assembly GCA_000404065.3 of Pinus taeda. Taxonomy (NCBI): domain Eukaryota; kingdom Viridiplantae; phylum Streptophyta; class Pinopsida; order Pinales; family Pinaceae; genus Pinus; species Pinus taeda. The sequence goes on along the minus strand of APFE031746902.1, from coordinate 23,755 downwards.
GACTTTGTTGGGGGATTGTCAAAGTCTAGAAAGGGTCATGATTATTTGTATTTAGTTGTGGATAGGTTCCATAAGATGTCTATCTTGACACCATGTAATAAATAGGTCATAGCTAAACAAACTACAAAGTTGTTCTTTCAAAATGTATGGGTTCATTTTGGGTTACCCACTTCTATGGTATCTAATCGAGATTCTCAATTTGTTGGGAAATTTTGGTCAAGTCTATGGGAGTTAATGGACACAAGGTTAAAGAAGAGCACAACATTTCATCCACAAACAGATGCTCAGATAGAAGTGGTCAACATGATAGTGATACAGTTTCTTCAAGGATATTGCAGCAAGCATCCCAAACTTTGGGATGAGCATTTGTGTTATGTGTAGCATGCTTACAACCATGCAAGACATTCTCCTACTCAGAGATCTCCTTTTGAGACTTGTTTTGGTTTCGTGCCAAAGTCTCCCTTGGATTTTGTCTTTGGTAAAGACATAGTAGTTGATGGACATAGTGATGTGGACAAAGCAACAAAGTTCACTGAACAAATCCAGGAAATTCACTAGGTAGTACAGGAACAACTAGAAAACATCCAAACAAAGTATAAGGTGCGACATGACAAGCATTGAGTTGAGCATAGTTTTCAAGTTGGTGATCAAGTCTAGTTGTATATCAGAGAAGAAAGACTGCAAGGGGAAGGTAAAAAGTTAAAACCAATTAGATATGGTCCTTTCAAATACTTGATAAAATTGATGAAAATGATTTCTACCTTGATCTACCAGCCTACATGCAAATCTACATTGTCGTATATGTTGAAAACTTGCAATTATATGAACCTTCAATGATTGAAGATCCCAAAGAGAAAGGTCATCTACCTTCCATTGAAGATCTATTGCCCAAGTATCTCAATGAGTTACAGGAGGACACATTTCTATATAGGAGGATAAGAACTTCATGACAGGGAAATGTTGAGTACCTTCAAGTTTGACTCAAAGGTATAAATCCAAGTAAAGCATGATGGATAGAGATTTGAAAAGTGAAGGAACTTTATCCTCACTTACTCGATAGCTAAAACAAACTTTTGGTGGACCAAAAGCTTCTAGTGGGGAGGAGTGATCCAACATGGATTCATTTGTACCTCTAGATCAAAAGTCTTCAAATGCAGGTGAAAGTAGGCTTAAGTCAAGATACTCATTAGTACGAAGCCAATGGTGCAAACCGTGCATAAATCCGAGTCCGAATGAAGAAATTAGAGCCAATTAAATATTTAGGTCAAAAGTTCAATGTCTACATCAGTAGGACATGTGGCAACCCAGGAATGATTCACAGGTTCTAGATGATGTCAATAGAGAAGTAATGGCATATGTGTGATTGGTTCGCACCACAGTCGTTGGATCATCCGATCAAAGGACATCGACGCATATCGCGTCGAGACATGCAACCAGGTTATCTTTGAAAATGGACTCGATGATGTTAGTGAAAAGAAGTTAAACTTCTTTGAGTTTTGGCAAGGAAGCAGTAAACAGTTTCTCGCGCACCTCAAAGGCTAGAAATAGTTTTTCAGAAATGTACATGATTCCACTTAGCATCGACACGTAGCAGCCCGAAACAGATTTTCTCGCGTGATTTCAGAGAATTAACTAACGTGTTGGTTGGAGCGCGAGATTTTGCGACAACCATCAGATGAAGCAGGATAGATCGACGGTGTAGAATGTCCGGATTAGTTGACAAGCGAGACGTGATAGTTGTCAGATTGATTGGTATCAGGATTTGTGCCAGGAAAAGGCCAGATAATCGGGGTCAACTCCATGCCTGCCAATCCTTTGGTTTATCCTCTGTTTTTAATGTAATCCTATTATTTCACAATTATCATAATTTGTAACTATATGTGGTATATTAATACCATAACACAGAAAAAGTTGAGAGAGTGTAGTTTTGAACTGTGCCATGGGGTCTAGTGGTCAAGGTGGCCAAGTACGGTCGAGTGTATACTCATTTTGACTCAAAAACTCAAGCCGAACACAGTGGTGAGATCCATTTTCATGTTTGAGACTCTGTTTCTAAGCTCACACCTATAACAGCAATTTGAAAACATAATAGAGTGGTCAACATTGGAAGTGAAGGGACTAGGAGACGTAGCCAAGAATTTTGGTGAACTCCTTTATTAAACTTGGTTGTGTTTATGGTTTGAATGTGTTTTTTAATTTTTTAATTGTTTATGTTATTCGCAATCTTTTCGATCCATTGCACTAAGTAACATAGGAAACTTCACACATAGTCTATAATACCTTTTTCATTAATAGATCACGTAATGTAGTATATATTGGAATCTGCCTCACTCTTAGTGAAGCCCAATCCTCTGAGATAAGTATCAGTGTGAGTATACCATGAACGAGGTGCCTGCTTAAGCCCATAAAGAGCTATCTTCAGCCTACACACATATCTGTATCTGCTGAGGGTAGCAAATCCCTATGGCTTCTCTCTATAGATATTCCCCTCAACCACTCCATTAAGGAAATATATCTTGACATCCATCTGGTGGATCCTCCACCCCATTTGTGTAGCCAATGCAAGTATGGTCCTAATAGATGAGTACCTTGCCACTGGGGAAAACATCTCCTATAATCAATCCCCTCAATCTGAGAGAATCCCTTTTCCACAAACCTAACCTTTTACTTCTCAACACTATCATCTACTGCATTATTCACCTTATACAACAACCTGGATCCAATAAATGGTTTTCCCTTAGGTCTAGGAACAACCTCCCAAACATCATTCTTCATGATGGAGTCATACTTATCCACCATGGCATCCACCCATACCTACTAGGAAGCATCCTCTTCAAAAGAGGATGGCTTATAATCTATGAACTCTATTGTGAGAGCCATGTATCTTGTTTATCTGTCTGGTGATTTTTGTTGTCTATGTGAGGAACTAGGAAGTCCAACATACACCTAAGATTCCTACACCAATATATCCCCCAACCTAGTCCTTTTCTTTCCTTCTCTAGGAGTCACTGTGTGAGTGGGTGCTTCCACTCAAGTTGCTCCACATCATCCTCCTAGAATATTCTCTTTCCCTTAAGAAATCACTGCCTCTATGAATCTGACTAACGCTCCTCCTTGGGAGCTAGAAGCTCCTCATTTGGTGATATTTTCATCTCTCTCCATGAGAACTCCTCATGGTTTTCTCCTCATCAAATCTCACATCCCTTCTCAAAACAATATTTTTGAGAGATGGAATGTACACCCTGTAAACATGTTTTGTCTCAGTATAGACCACAAAGAACATCCTCTCTGTAGTAGGCTCCAACTTCTTCCTATCATATTTGGACACATGAGAATACACCATGGATTCAAAAATGTGAAAGTTGGAAACATTTGGCTTCCTCCTAGTGAAAGCTTATTCAAGTGTAATCATCCCAAGAACTCTATGAGGACTCCTATTTTGCAAGTACATAGTTGTGTTACATGCATCTACCCACAAGAATAAGGGCAACCCCTTATCATGCAACATGGATATAGTAGCCCCAACAATACTCCTATTCTTCCTCTCTGCAACTCCATACTGTTGAGGATTATGGGGTACAATCAACTCCCTCCTAATGCCCTCCTTAGAACATAAATATTTGAAGGCATTTCAGATATACTCTCCTCCATTATCACTCCTCACAAACTTCATTTTATTCCCTGTCTCATTTTCAACTAAGGCCTTGAATTCCAAAAACTTGGAATACACATCATACCTCTTCTTCATGAAATAAATCCAACACTTATGGGAAACATCATCAATGAACATCACATAATACTTGTTCTTACCAATTGAAATTGTGGAGAAGGGGCCACAAACATGAATATGAACTCTCTCCAGAATAGTTCCTAATATGTTATCTCAACCCTAAAAGGCAGCTTTGGCATATTTTTCCAAGAGTGCAACCCTAGCACACATTATGCTTCTCAAGGTTGCTCTGAGGTAGCGTGATGGTGATTTTCATGAGTATCTTAAAATCTCCATGATGTAGATGTCTCGTGAGCCTATACCAGGGCTCTCCAATATCTTGGCCCTAAACAAACCCTTCTTTGCTGCTCAAGGCTATGCATGCATCCACCTCCAACTTGTAGATTTTTTTTATCCTCACACCAATCTGCCTGACCTAACCTAAAGTAGAATGCTTGAGATATGCCTTCCCTTTGTTGAATAATACATCATACCCTTTAACTTCAAGGACTGCTACTGAGACAAGGTTTTTCTTCAATCATGGGACATACATCACACTCTTGAGATGGAGGAGTGAACTACAATTTGTCTTAAAGCTAATTGTACCAACTCCTTTGGTCATATACCTACCATCATCTCCAAGCTCGATATGTAATTGCATGTCTTTTTCCTCCAAGATACTGAAAAATTCTTTATTCCCAGTCATGTTGAAGCCCCTGAGTCAATATACCACACACTACCTCGAACTAAACTTGCCATGCAATCTATTAGAGAGAAATCTAATTTGAATTGTGAAGAGAGTGCTTCTCCTCCTGTCGTTATTGTAACATGCTTGATTTATTTCTTGTTTTGACATTTTGTAGCATAATGTCCAAATTCATGACAATGAAAACACTTGATTTTTCTACATTCCTTCTTTTCTTACCTCCATTCTCACTAGATTCAAGCTTTCCTTGGACCTTCTTTCCCTTGAATTCCATCCCTTTACTAGCTAAAGCAATGTTCTCCTCCTCATTATATTTAGCTAAGACTCCATCTCTTGGATTCCTCCTTATCTCTTCCTCTACGAGATCTAACCTCAATATCTCCCGATTAGGGAACTTATCTTTGCCATCCATAACATCATGGAAATTATGCCATGATTTTAGAAGCCCAAGAAGAGCAAGGTTGACCATCTCAAATGATGAAATTGTCTCCCAAACACCTCCATGTTCATCCCTCACTTGAGCTAATCTGGATAGATATGTAACAGTGAGCTCATCCTTGCGCATTCAAATTCTCCTCAATTTGTTATTCAAAGCAATATTTATGGCATCACTACTATTTTCAAAATATTAGTAAGGGCCTTCCACATCTAGAATGTTGTCTTCTTCCCATGCAAATTTGGAATAATATGGTCTCTAACTCCTTCTAGGATCATCCTCCTAGCTTGGGAAGGGTCCTTCTTCAATTCAATTAGTTGTTGTGAATATGATGCAAGAGGTTTAGGAATATCAGTCTTGATGTATTCCAAAACTCCATTATCATATAACACAACCTCCATCTCGTCCTTCCCTACACAAAAATATGAAATCCCTTCTATGGAATGCTCTTTCCTCAAACCATAGACCAACATGATTCCTACACTTGAAGGATTCCTACACCAACTGATCTCCTCTTCAACTCACTATGAATCTGATCAAGGAACTTGATCTCTATCTTGTTTTCAGCTCTAATACCATGTAGAAAATCCTTGAAATCTTGCAACTACTATTGAGAGAAAACTGATATGCAAAAGACACAAGGTTTCTCTACAAAAATTCTGCGGCAAAAAAAAAAAACAATGAATGAAAACACTATCACACATAGAACACAATAATTTATCTGGGGAACCCAATTAGGAAATCCCCCTCTTAATTGAATTATTAACTAAGAAATCTAATATATTACAAAGAAGTTTCTTCAATCTTGAAGCCCTTGAAATATTGATCAACTTCTCACAAGAACTACCTAACACTTAGACAAATAACCTTGCAACGAAGATCCTATTTCATTGCTCAATTCAACCCCCAAAAAGTATGAATTTCTCCTATTTCCTTGCACAATTCCCAAGAGAAATTCACTTGCTCAATTCTCAAGCATGTACAAAAAACATTTTTTGCAATAATCAATTACAATTGTCCCTTTATCCAATATCAATAGGAAATTCAAATTGCATGACCTACTCTGGCTAATTTTAGTAGTTGCAACTAGTTAACTGAGGGTATGTTGAGTTACTGAAATTCAACTACCAAACTAAACTCAAACTATCTCTATTCTAGAACTAGAGATTAGTTAATTAATAGACACTGGAGATAACTCAACTAGTTAGATAATTTTAGTCATCAACTGGTCCACAACTCACTGAAAGCCATCTAACATGAATTAACTAAGAATAAACTAGTGATAGGCCACATCACACATGATAACTCGTATTTCTATGAGACTTAATTTGAATTTTCTTCTTTGAAAAAGGCACAAGTCAAAAGAATCCCTTCGTTGCTACAATTTCAACATTTACCATCAAAGACCTATAATTACCCCTAATTGATGATGATTTACTCTTAACTACCCTAGCAACTTAGGGATTAATACGTTTTTTTTAGCCCCAAATCATCATTTAGATTCTAAATCCTGATACATTTATATTCTACGTAAGACTCACTATTTTTTGAACGAGTTGTCATAAATATGTGGATACAAAGAGACTCTACTACGTTGATGCAGTAGTAGTGATGTGTTCTAAGCTATAAAAATCATCAAAACAAGTGAACTTCTTTTGTTATGTGCTTATAGAGCATGAAAAGCAATCTACAAAATACAAAATACCATCTAGACCTAACCAGAGAGAAACCAAGTTGATACTATGTAAAAATTAAAAGGAGATTGAACAAGAGTCCACGAAAGAGGAAATCATGTGTATAATAACTATAGATGATGATATTAATAACTTCAATAAAGAAAAACCTATGAAACTTAATCAAATTGAACACCATTGTAGGGAACATGTGATTAGATTACAGTGTTGTGATTAGCATCTATAGAGGGGGAGCAGAGAATGATTGGAGTTCCTTTGGAGGATCTTGGTGTCTCAACATGGATCATGCATCCTTGTCACCAAATAGGAGCAAAGGGTGATCAAGAACATGTTTTGCTTATATAAGGCATCCAACTTGTGTATTTATTTGCAATCAACTTCATGAGTAAGTGGAGCATAGACCATGCTTTCCTTCATGTTCCTATCACATTCTTAATGTGATGAAATTTTCTATTACAATTGTGACTTGAATCTATATCCAGGAAAAATTTATGTACCATTGCATCCATGCCCACCTCTTCCCTGTATGCCCTCTAAGCACTAACATCCATCTCAATAGATTGAAATTGTTTCAAATACAAAGAGAGTGTTTTTGTGATAGGCTTATACTGCGACAAATACACTATCCTTTGCTCTAGTGTGATGAAGAACAATAATCCCTTTCTCGGAGTCTCATGGAGCCATGACTAGAAAAAAACTGGCTTCATTGAAAAGGATTTAAAAATAGAAAAAGATAATAGAGCTATGAAAACTAGGATGATAAAGTCACTAGAATGTTGTCTTTCCATTAGTTGGGCAGCAAATAAAAGCAGAAAATTACTTTGCATGGAGGCTTGCAACCAAAGGAAAAGCATTTGTTTCTTAGAAGGAAGTTGCTCTACCTGATACATTATTACCCTAGCCCTCTCCAGAGTTGTTTCACATGAGTTTCCTTCAGTGCTCAGGTTATGTCTTTACTGACCTTCTTTCCTCATTACTCTCTATTTGCATGAGATCACCTTTTGAGGCATCATTATGGTGCACATGGCACTTTGCAATAGTGAAAGGGTATAATCGAGATTGTGTTTATCATGCTCAATTATGATCCCAAAAGAGTTCATTTTTGATACACTAATCCTTAAATTATGCACATATTTCTTTCTTAGTTGATGTTTTGGGTCTCTCTTGGTCGTCCCTTGCATTCATAGATTAAATATTCCCTCTAAGATTATTACATGTAGTCCTTAAGTATGACACATGATTCTTTTAGAAAAGAGTGGGCCATAATATCACTAATTACTTCATAATTAACATTTAATTAATCCTTACTTACCATTAATAACACCTAAATAGCCCTTAGTTCTCTCAACTTTACCTCTCATTACCGTTAAATTACACCTACCTTTTTCCAATAAAAAGCTTGTGGAGAAACCTAAGAAATGTTTCCAAACATTTAGAGATGACATCTTTAGTAAACCTATTAATCTATTAATGTAGATTAGTTTAAGACACCAAAGATCACTGAAAGCACATAGGTTGCACAAAGCCTGAACTAATGAACTGCTAGCGATGGTGTGAGGTTAATTAATGCTATTTGTGCCAGATGAATAGATAAGCCTTTTTTGGTGCCATGTCTTCTTATAAGAGCTATATATTTAACACTCCTTATATAATGTCTCCCTCTTCACCGTTTTAACACAAGGGGAGAAAGGAGAAAGAGAATGAGAATGCATAATAGGCCTCACCTACTACCACTTAACGCATTACGAGAGAAGGGAAAAGCAACGCAAAGGCAAACTGCGGGGTCTACCCTTCTCACCATGCATTCCCACGGAATTGATGGAATATAAAATGTTAAGACAGATTGCATTCCCTTTCATGATGTCACACTTCTAACGAAATATTCTGCGTTTAAAAAAAATGAGGAATCTGGTCAAATACAACAGCTTAAATTTAATTTGGTTTATTCCCTTTTCGGATTTTTAAGAGCTTTGGGATTTTCGAGAAAATCAAACTTGGAAATTGCAATGCAATCTTTCATGGTTCCAAATAAGTCAAAAACTTTAACATCCTAGAAAAGAAGACTGAAGACGATTATATTAACAAACCAAACGTCACATGATATCCAATCAAATCATAAATATAAATATATATATATACCAAACGTCATATGATATCCAATCAAACAACGAGGATTAGGTGATCTTTCAGCCTTCACTTTCTGCAAAGGTACGGAGAAAGTAGCTGGTACTAGAGTCCAGAAGAGAATAATTAAATGAGGAAGATGGTGAATATATCTCATTTTCAATTTAAAGAATTTATTTTAATTTTTTATTATATAATATATAGAAGATAGATAATTAGGGGTGGTTCTTATTCTTTGATAAGGTTATTAAAACTACATACTAAATTTGAGGTTTTTAAATATTTATTTTTTTTAAGTTAATTATGGAGATGTGAATTTCAATTCTCATAGTTTACATAATATTTCATAATACAAAGGTCAACTGAAGTGTCTTTGAAAACTTCCAATTAAAAAGTTATATATTATTTTTTAGTGTCTAAAAGAATCAACATCTAGACCTATCACATGAAGTTCGATTCCAATCACTATCACTATAATCCCTAGATTAAATATGATGGCTCTCAATACTTAATCACGAGAAAGAAACTAGGGACTCATACATAAAACCTTGTATGAGTCTCCAACTTTCTAAGAATGGACAAACCTTGACTCATCAACAATTTGTGGATGATACCATGCTACAGGGAGTCCCTACAGTCAAAGAAGCTTTGGCATACAAACAACTTCTAAATGACTTTGTCGTGGCCACAGGTATGGAGGTAAATCTTTCCAAATCTAAGATCTTTTTCTTTAATACTGATATTGCTATTCAAAGGAATATCTCCAGAATTCTAGGCTTTCAAAGGGATTATCTTCCTTCAAGATATTTGGAGTCCCTCTAATTGTTAAACCTCTACTTAAGAGCATATGGGAGCAGGTGATTAATAAGATGCAGGCATATGAGCCGGTGATTAATAAGATGCAGGATAAAATCAGGAGTTGGACCATCAGATCTTTAAACTTGGCTGGCAGGTTGGTGCTTACAAAGGCTGTTCTCCAATCTATCCCAGTTTTCATGCTATTAGCACTCCCAGCATCAAAAGGAGTCTTACAACAATTCAGAACCATTCAAAGAGACTTCCGTTGGGGTAAGGGGGAGAAAAAAAGGAAATGGGCCTTGGTAGCTTGGGAAAAGATTTGTAAACCCAAAAATCAAGGAGGTCTGGTTTGGAAGATCCAGAGCTTTTAAGTAGGGCTTTAGGGGCTAAATCATGGTGGAGATGGGTCAAAGAACCAAAGGCTCAGTGGGCTAGTATTTGGATAGAAAAATATGCCAGCACTTCGCAAATTAAAGATCATATAAGGATGTCTGGAAATATAAAGGGCTCATACATCTGGAATAAGGCCTAGGAGAATAGAGCCTTAGTACAAAAGAATAGCTTCTGGGAAATCAGAGAGGGGGAGCTGGCACTTTTTTGGGAAGATAAATGGCAACAAGAACCAACACTGCTAAAAGAGGAATTTGTTGATCTCAAGAGAGAGATAGACATCTTAGGGTTATCAAAGGTCAAATATTTTTGGGACCAAACCAATAATGCAAGCCAAATGGATAAATTGGAGGAACATGGTTTACATGGAAGATAGCCCCTTGAAAGCCAAAGCAAAGGCTCTTATGTCTGATGTTGGAACAAAGGAAGATTCTAGTGACAGGGGGCATGACTAGTTAAGGTGGGGCAACAATAATGAGGGCACCTTTAATCTTAAGGAGGAAAAACACATACTCCTTGAGATGGATTCTATGGCTCCAGATAGAATTTGGCAGAATCTGTGGAGGCATCAAGGCTGGATGAAGATTAAACTCTTCATCTGGCTAGTTTATCATAAGAAAATTCTAACTTGGGATAACATAAGGAAAAGGGGTGTTCTGGGGCCTTCTAGATGTCATCTTTGTGAGGCCCAAGAAGAAACCATGGAACACCTCCTCAATAATTGTATCTTCACTTCTAGATTGTGGGATTCTTTCGCCAACATCTTCCAAAAGACCGACAAGGATAGAGGGAGTATCATCAATACCCTAACCAATTGGAGGCGAAATTTTTCAGATTATGAAATGCTTGGCTTAGCTTGGGCTCTTACGCCCAGCTTCATAATTTGGAATGTCTGGAAAGAAAGGAACAAGAGAATTTTCAAAAATGAAAAAATACCCTTCCAATGTCTCTTTGAGCAGACCTTGGCACAACTTAAGGAGACAGTTGGTACCATTATGCGAAATCCCCCTAATAATCCTCCTTCAAATGCTGATATGAGGATTCTAAGATAGTTGGGCATGCATGGGCTTATTCCGCAGGGCCTGAACAGGAAGGTTAAAATGACGGAAATGGAGCAGGACTTCTAGCATCCTCCCCTATGGGCTTTATGAAATACAACATTGATGGGGCCTCAAAAGGAAACCCTTACACTGCAGGCTTTGGAGGGGTGTTAAGAGATGATATCGGGAAACTGTGCATATCATATTTCTCTGTACACTAAAAATTACCATTGTGCATTGTCCCAATGAAAGGAAACCTCACACATCTAAGGGAGATTTTTTCAAAATAGAACCCCCCCAAAAAATCAAATAAAGACTTAAAATTAAATTTTAAATGGATCAAAATGAAGATATTGGAGAGATCTCTTACTTGGAGGAAACGGCTCATGATTTCATCCATAAATTTGCTCAAAATCAACCTCAGAAGCTTGGTGGTAAAAAGGCCTCTTTCTTCTCTTAAATTGGTTAAAACGAAAATCGTAAAAAATAAAATTACTTTTTGAACTTTTATAAGTTTTTGGTGACTAAAATATTATTTTTTATACCTGATCCTTTTAAAAGTCAAATTTTTAGTGTTTTTACCCTAATACCGAGAAATTATTATAATTTATTGTGTTTAATGTGTAGAACATGTTAAGTCATAACAATGGATCATTTTGACTATGAGCATAATTTTATCACATTTACTGGCTCTTGAAAATCATGAAAAAGCGAAACCTTAGTCTTCTTTTAAGCCCTTTCCAAACTCTTGAAACATGAAAATATTGTCGAGTACGTGATTTCATGAACTCATAAAAATAAATGAAAATCTGTCCATTGATTATAAGTTCACCCCTTTTATGGACTGAGCTAAACTATTTACGAGAAAGGTATACATTGACTAATTATGGTTAATAGAGTTCTCTCTTGCATTATTTTATCTTTTTTCGGGCTTGAGGAACTAAATTTAGTAAAAATGACACTATGGAGTTTACTTATGCTTTTCTTTTGACTCCGTAAAACTGAAAAAGCGCAGAGCTTTACTTTCTCTGGGCTCGTTACAATTTTATGGTAAACTTTACCTTCTTCGGGCTTGTTAAAATTTTATGGTAAAAGAGTTTAATGAGTTTTCTTTCTGTGTCTATTTCAGACTCTTAAACATGAAAACGACATTGAGTTACCCCTTTATTAGACTCGTAAAATTTAAACATATAGGAATCACTAAAAATGACGATATTAAACCACTCCTTCTTATGGTTTGTTAAAAATACTTTGAAGGACTCGTCCAAAGGATGAGCTTATATGACAAGCATATGTTATCCTCCTCAAGCTTGTGAAAAAGAAAATAGAGAGGTACTTTATAGTAATGGTGGGGGGTAATTAGGAAAATGTATTCATTTTACATTCATTATAAAGGCATTATGTTGCTCTTGAACATGACACTTTGTTACACCTATGTCTGGGTTGGGAAATCCATTTGTCTTACATTTAATAGAACCCCATTGAAATTCTTCCGCTAGTTTTTAGTATTATCATTAATTCAAATGTTGTCAATTCAATTTTCATGTCACTATGTTTTCAAGAGAAGTTCAAACTCAGTTCACATTCCTTCGCAAATTTCAGCATTCAATCATGTCAGTCATCCCTGAGTCAGTGCTTGCAAACTGCACCAGTACATTGTAAAAGAAGTTTCTTATTAAAGGAAGATAGAAACAAATTGCAGCAGGTGGTTTTCACCCACATTGGGTTTCCACCTTATATCATGGTGTTCATGTGTGCTTCTTGTGTGTGATGATATGTACCTGTTTACTATTAATGTGGTTAATAATGTTCTGATGCATGTACTGGAGATAAACTAACTGAATCATAAGATTGTTGCATATACGCTTGTTGTATTTAATACAGTCGCGTATATACGCGTATATCCTTAACTGAAGTCGCATATATGAATCTGAGTGTGAAAATGAAAAAGTATCTGATCTGCTAATACTGATTCACCCCCCCCCTCTCAGTATTATTTCCAACAATTGGTATCAGAGCAGGTCCTTTGGTAGAAGCTTGATCGCTCGAAGGAGATCCGTAGAACAATGGGAAAGAAAGCACGTCAAAAGAAGAAGACAGCTCAAAGGAACAATGACAGCCTGCCGGAGAGTGAAAGTAAGTATTCAGATTCTGAATCACCTCAGATTGAAGATGGACAAGCAAATGAAGTCATAGATCAACAAGACCTACCTAGCAAAAGGGAGAGTGCTCTCAAAGAAGAAATTATCAGCTTAAAAGTTTAGCTGGAATGTGCCTCCAGAGTTCGTCAAATGCTACAAGTACTGAATGAAGAGAAAGAAAATGAGATTCTCAGACTAAGGCAACAAGTGGAAGAAGGAAGAAAGTCTGAAGAAATCTTGAAGAAACAATGCATGGAAAAGGAAGAACAACATCAGGATGAGGTAAATATCTTGAAAGGTAAATTAGAAGAAAAGGATAAACTATTGCGATTTCAAGATAGTACTAAGATTTTGGATGATATTCTTAGTAGTCAAAGGTCTTCTGCTATCAAGCCTAGTCTTGGCTTTCATGAATCTGTTGAAGGTGAATCTAGTTCACAAGGTGAGGCAAGGAACTCCAAAGAGAAATCTAAAATGATCAACAAGGATCAACCCCATCAACAATCAAGGAACGAGATTCTTCAAAGAAAATATTTTACTCCTCCTATGAATAATGTTGAATGTTATGTATGTCATAATCTTGGACATGTTACAGCTAGATGTAGAAGGAGAATGGTTCAAGATCATCACACAGAAAGATCATCACGTTCTAGGTACTTTCAAGGATATTGCTTTTCTTGCAATATGTTTGGTCACAAGGCTATTGATTGATATAGAAGGAATACGAGACATGTAAGATGTTATGCATGTTACAAACTTGGACACATAGCAAAGGAATGCAAGAAAATATTATGGACACCAGACCAAAAGAAGAAAACATCATCACAGTTGAAGATATGGAAGAAAAAGGAAGTACAACCAGAAAGATGTGGCATAGCAGAGTACTCAGACATGACAGATTCAGAGGTAGCTAGAAGTGTGGAACATCAGTGTTCCAAATCTCATACGCGGGTTTCATGAAGACAAGTCGCGTATATACGCGAGTTAAAGGCTGCAGAGTCGCGTATATGGAGATCAGGAGAAAGGGCAGTAGAACAGAATCAGGGGAAGGTTCGGTCATGATAAGAGATGGTTGGCACTGGCTCAGGGGGAGCATATACTTCAAACATTGCATTGTTGGAATTATGTTTAGAAGTTGGTGATGATGCCTATGTAGCTAAATGATACATCCTGTTGGTTGATCAAAGGAATGGTATTGCAGGTTTAGATGTTGATGCTTATGGTGCAGATCATATATGATGAATGATAGTCATAATTTTGAATGAAGTGCAGGTCCTAAATATTTCATTTGCTCAGGGGGAGCATGAACAAATTGGTACACCTTGGCATATACGAAGGGGGAGCTCAATCAAAAGCTTCAGCATGTACTCAGGGGGAGTATGGACAGCAGAATGTTTATCAAAGAAGAGAATATCTTGGTTCACCCTTTGCCCTTGATGTCAAAGGGGGAGAGTGACTTGGTATAGTGGTTGCCATCAAGTCCAAAGGGGGAGATTGTTGGCATTATGATTCAGGTGTTGTCCTTGATGGCAACTCACTCAGAGGTTTGATACAGGCGATGGCAACTTAATCTGATGGCAGTCTAGAGTAGTAGATCAAAAGAGAGATATACGCAGGTTGACCGTGATGAAAGTGCGTATATACGCAGGTAATCAGAGCAAAAGGCGCGTATACGTACACACGCAGGTTCACAGAATGAAAGGCGCGTACATGTCGGAAAACTAATTTTTGGTCCGTGGTATTTGGTCCATGGTATTTTGGTATTGGTCCATGGTATTTGGTCCGAAGTGTTCAACCCAAGTATTGGGTTCAAGGTATTGGCTCCACATGGTTTTGGACCATGGTATTGAGAGAAGCCTAAACCTATATAAGGAGAAGATCATTAGGCCAAGAGTGGGTGCAAGAGTGAGCAAGTGATGAACATCTGATAAAGTGTGAGATCTAGATGTTGGTTATGGGTTGGTGATGCCTTGCTTGATCTGAACCAAGGAGGCACTCACGTGAAGGATGATGAATGATGAATCGGGATCTCAAGGCTTGGAATGATTATCTTTATATGGGTTGAGTATGGATAGACTAGATCTAGTGACACATGTTTATGAATGTTATGATTTGGGTATGTTCTGAAGTCTAAAATAGCTGCAAAGTTATGAGGTTGAATTTACAGATCTGTACGCGGGTTGTCTTTGGTAAAAGAGCGTATACACGCAGGTTGGGTTCGTCCAAGTAGCGTATACAGTATGAAGTATGATATTTGAAGTTGCTATTGGATCTGGTTGTTGTTGCAGAGTTATGTAGATTGTGTTGTTTTCAGTGTTTTAGTATTGGGTGATTCAGAGAGTGGTGATTTAGATTATGATGTTGTGCTTCATGGATCCAGTATGAAAATGTATGAAACGTGGTCCCTGGATGATTGTAGGTCGGCACCTACGTACTGGTAAACATATTGGCCAGTACAAGAGCCAGGGGGTTGCAGCTCCCTTCTAGGAGCAGCTGGAGAACGAGTGAAGGTTGGAGCCTTCTGTAGGCCAGCGCCTACGTACTAGTAAATGGAACGGCTTGTACAAGAGCTAAGAAGGGTGTAGCCTTCTGCAGG
>APFE031746901.1:0-42831 GCA_000404065.3 Pinus taeda | reverse complement strand
TATAGGGCATTGTAGTGGAAGTAAATCTCTTTATCAATTGCTTTTTATGGATGATATCGTAATTTTTTGCAATGGTTCGAGACAAGACTTGGAATCCATTAAGGAATCCCTTACTCTATTTTAGAAAGCCATAGGAATGATCATCAATGTTCATAAATCTACTCTATTATACGATGGGCTACTCAGTGGAGAGGTGAGGAGGGCTTAGACTTACTTAACTTTTGCAGTTAAGTTGATCTGTGAAAACCTCAGATGATATTGACATATGTGGAACACAACAAAATACAAATATAAACATAAACACAAAGATACAGTAGAAATAAATCTTCATTTTGTTAATATCAAGGAACTGAAAGATGCTTACAAGTAGGATGAAATTAAACTAGCTCAGGTGATGGTTACTTATCTCTAAGAATAAATGTGGCGGCTACATGCCTTTGAATTATGTTACAAATAGGCTCAAGGGAATGTTTATTATTGAACGAAAAAGAGAAACCTAAACAATCAAAACCATAACACCAGGATATGGAATGCCAAGAGTTTGTGGGCCCCATTAGTGTTAGTTGGGCAGCCAAATTCCTGGGGTTGTAACTAGGTCATATGATCTATGTTTTGTGTGTACGATACCTCATTGGAAATATATCTCTAGGTGCTATATGATTTTTGGTAAACCCATAGACCTCAAAATAATGTCGTTTAGGGGCTCAAAACAACTTCGGAAGTTCAAGACCCAAAAAACTACTAAAATTAGTAAATGCTGCTATAAAGAGGGAAACTAATGAAAATGATTGGAGGTCAATGTGGAATAGGTGGGTGGAAAATAATATCCACATGTATTAGTCCTCTCCCCTTGGGAATAAATGGTCCCAATTGCATGTAGAGCCTCCATGAGGTGAAGAAATTTTTGTTGAACTTGGTTCCTGGTGAACCACTTTCCTTGGTGGAGGATTTGTCATGCTTTGACAACTTGATATAGCTGGATCCTCTACTAGCGAGTTTTCTTGAGATGTGTTTTCATGATCCTATCAGTTATGGCCTTTTCGATGCATCTTGGGTTAAGCTTTGTTGGTGTCAGTTGCTTAGCAACGTTGGATGTATCCAACAATGGGGAAAGTATGGTCGTAGCCGATCCACATTAAATAGTTGGTGTAGACCAAGGAACAGTTGAATGATGATCTCGAAGACATTGTCCCCTAGAACTTGGTGATGGTGTACGATCCATATTGGAGCAAATGAAGCTTGCGATGGAGCCTAATGAGGCACTCCATCTATACATGTAACCAACCTTTGTTGCCCACCTAGAACTTATGTGTCCCTCGATGCTGATCATGACACTTCTTGTACTTAGCATTGGATCTTTCCAATATTACGTGGACCTGCTGGTGGATGTGTTGAATGCACATAATGAATTTGTTAACCCTATCAAATTTAGACTGGACATGATATGAATCTGCCTGAGTAGCTGAAAATGGTATGGCCACATTAATGGGACATAATGGCTGGAACCTTAATCCCATATGAAAGGGACTATGACCAGTTGAGCTATGGATAGATCTATTGTAGCTATGCTGGACGTAGGGTAAGATTTCATCCCATATGTGTGGATGGTTCAAGTTTTACATGCGTATAATGTGCAGGATCATCTTGTTGATGACCTCTGTTTTCCATCAATTTGGGGGTGGAAGGTCGTGGACTTAGTGAGCTTGGTATCCAACATCCACCTAAGGCTTGACCAAAATGTACTCACAAACTTGTTGTTTGGATCTGAGATAATAGACTATGGGATCTGAAAATGTATCGACACTCGTACAAAGAAGAGCTTAACAGTGGCTTCTGCTATGATACTCTTCTTGTAGGCTTCCAAAATGGCCATCTTAGAGAATTTGTTGACGACCAAACACAGTCATTTACATGCTTAGTAGAAGGAAATCCTGACATGTATTCCATGGCGATGGATTCCTAAGGCTGACTATGAGTAGGAAGAGGAGTATATAGGCCTTGCTTCTTTATTGTCGGTTTGGAAATGGTGTAAGAAGTGAAATATTTGTCGTACTTCCCAACATCTCGTGGAACGTTCGACCAATAAAAATACTTCTGCAGCACTGCCACTATTTTCTCTACTTTGAAATGTCCATTGACCTAATTGTAGTGCACCTCCAAAATAATCTTGGCACACTCGATTGAAGGAACATAGAGGTGTCCCAGGTGGCTTAATAGTGTGCCCTGGAGGTGAAAATATGAAACTCATTTTCCTTCTAGGAGAATTTGGTATTTGTTTCTGAATTCTGGATTTCTCTTGTAAAGATACAGTCACCCTTGTGTCCACATGTGTTGAGCGCAATGGTCAGTGCCATAACTACTGGTCGGTTGAGACAGTATGCAACATTATTGGTGCTTCCCTTCTTGTACATGATATTCAAATAGAACTGTTGTAGATATGTGGACTACTTTTGATGGTGATCATTCTAAAACTTTCCTTATGTTTGTTTGAACTGCAAGGGTCAGTGGTCTGTGTGGATGGCGTTTCCTTCCCTAGAATGTAATGCTTCCATTGTCAGCAGGACTGCACAATGGAATACATCCCTTTGTCATTTGTGGAACACTTTCAGATTACGTCTGAATGTGTCTCACTATGATATGCTACTGAATTCCCCTGCTGAGTTAGAACTGCCTCGATAGCATAGTCGAACACATCTGTCTCAATCTCAAATGGTTGCTGCATGTCTATTAATGTGAGCACTGTGTAGAGCAGAGGTGATGCTTCAACTTGAAAAATTCCTTCTGTTGGGATTCTTACCAAAAGAATTTTCCTTTTGCTTCGCCCTCGGTGAGTTGAATCAAAGGTCAAGTGATATGAAAGAAACCCAAAATGAACCTGCGGTAGAAATAGGAAAGACCCATAAAGCTGTGTAGCTCTATTAGAGTGGTCGGGTTTGGCGAATCTCGAATAACTTGTATCTCGGATGGGTCCACGTGCACATACCGATCATCAGTGATGTAGCCCAGTTATTGAAACTAGGTGATACCAAAAGTGCATTTCTCCAAATTGGCACACAACTTGTGTTATCGCAGGGTTTGGAGGACTTGTTGAATATGGTGCAGGCTCTTCCCAACTCTGGATGAAGATAAAGATGTCGTTCAAATACACTACCACAAATTAGTTGGTGAAGGGCCGCAAGATGTCATCCATCAGCCTCACAAATGTTTTGAGGGCATTCGTCAACCCAAAGGCATGACCAACCATTTGAAAAGGCCTTCCTATGATGTAAAGGCAGTCTTCCACACATCAGAGGGTTTGATTGGTACTTGGTGATAAATTAAATTCAAATCAATCTTACTGAAATATTTTCCGCCCTTGAGCTGGTCAAAAATGTCATAAATTTGTGGGATTGGATACCTATTCGAGAGAGTTGTCTTCTTTTTTCCCTCTGGAAAAAGCATAATTTTCATTAAAAAGATAAGAAAATTACATATTGTATGATACTTCAGATATGAATTTTTGTCAGCAAAAAGGGACTACTATCTAGAGCTATTATAAACTTTACAAAAACTATTATGATGCTTACTAATAATAAACTTTTGAGAGGTCCACTAAGTTTATGAGAATATGAGTTTGTCCAAAAATATACTGAAAACTGGTAAGTTATATACATAGAAGGAGAAAGTAAAAGAAAAATTGCTGAATGATCTAGCGATCATTCTGATAGGAACCAATCATGTCCATAAAATGACGATGATAGTAACTGTAGAAACTGTCGCCCCTGTATTCCTTTACTTGTATATATGTGAGCATGCAAATGAATGAAATTGGGACTTTAGAGAAAGGATATCAGTCGGAATATCTCTAAGTGTGTGCAAGTGACAATGATTAACTTCATTTGTCCAGTTAGTTATGAGCTGTGGGTCTCCAAATATCTGAAGTTGTTGGAAATTTTGTTCTTTTGCAAAAAGGAGAAGGTATTTTAGACTGCTTAATTCAGCATAGTTGTTGGTGCCTCTGCCAAGGCTGAACTTGATTCTATAAGGCATTATATTATCCATATGCAACACCACCCCTCCAACACAGCCTTCAGCTTATGCTGAGCCATCAAAATAACCCTAGGGGGAGTTTATGTCTATGGATTCCTGGGTAATGATTCGAGGGGGTCAGATATCCTGGTCCTCCGGGAGAAAATTCTATAAATTCAACAACGATCAGACTCCCACAGGGTGATGAAATTTTCCTGATGTGCCATTTTTACTATAGCTCCTGAATTTGCCTCTTAATTTCATCGTTCTCCAGAGCAAAGCGTTAGTAGATCAGTTTGTTGGGTATCAAAATGCCCAGGGTTAGATTGATGGAGTGCTTGACCTCACAGTGCAGGGGTACCTCTGTTGGTGAGGTGAAGATTTCCCTGTACTCCTCCATGACCTTGTCTATCTGTTTTTATCGCACAGAGGAGCCCTATTTCGAGGTTGTGGATGTGGCCACAATCTTATTCTTTCCGTGAGGTCAAATCATAAGGAAGACAAATTTCCCAGTTTGGGAAATGATCTTACTGCATTTCTTCGCAAATATTAAAGAGATGGCGATAGGTGGTGCTACCTCAAGTATCATGTATACCTTGTTTCCCAAATAAATAATAATAGTGAGAGGCCTAGACTAATATACAACAACATGCTTCCACAAGTATGGTTGGCCTAATAATACATCACAAAATTCAAGAGGATAAACATCACACAATACCTCATATGTAAAGGACTTGATCTTGTAGGGAAGGTGACATTGTTGGCTAGCGTATAGATCTCGTCCTTGGTGAATCCACTCGATGGTGTATGACTACAACTATGGAGTGGTTGGTAGGTCCAACCACTTCACAACCTCTGCTGAAATGAGATTCTTTTGGATTCCACTGTTGACAATGAAGTGGAACGAAGAACCCTTCACCCACATCTGTGAGTGGAAGAGTTGCTTCCCCCTCCTTTGGATCTTCGGGCTCAATATTTTAGATCTTGGTGGTGGATATGGTGGCACTGGGCTCCGCATCAATAATATGCTTGTCATTCCCCTTTTTGAGTTATGACTCAAAGTCAAAACATGCATCTGATTCGGAAGCCTTAAGCTCGGCCAACATTGACTACTTGGCTCGACACTCAATTATGTTGTGAGTGGGGCTATTATGGAACTCACACCATTTCCCTATGTCATTATTTGTCTTTGTGTCATTATTCTATGCTTTTGTATTCAACGGGTTGTCCTGGGTCGTTGCGCCTTGGATTTGTCCTTTTTTCTACGATATGGGGGAACCTTTCCCTTGCTTATGATTCACAAATCCAAAGTCTCGCTTCTTTTGTTTAAATTTATGCTTGATCTTGACAACATATCAATAGGCAACACTAAACAAGGAGATGTCCTCCATATCATCCTAGATGTACTTGTATAGATAGTCACGGTACTTGAGTGAAAAATTCTTCTCAAAGTCCTTGATACCCAACTTCATGAAAAGGGTATGAGAAATATTTTCGAACTTTGGCATGTCTTGGTCCTTTCACTGCCACAATGTGGTCCGGTTTATGTATTTATCTTCATATCTCCTGATAGTGTAATATTGTTCCTTGATGGTGTCTTAGAAATAATTCCAAGTGGGTGCAGGTAAACTCAATGAGGGTTCCCTCTCGCCCTTCTGTTCACAATAGGTTTCCCACCAGTCCTTGACAGTGGGGTGACTTTGAGGAGTGAAAAAGTAATCTTTTCCCGACTGGAAAAGTCATGAACTGAGAATTATCCTTCCAACATATTTAACCATATATCGACAATGTCTACATCTATTTGGCCTTCAAATATGGGAATGTTAAAGTTGACTTGTACCTTAAAGGGAGTGGCACCACTAGAGTGGTTGTTGGATGAAGATGCATCGCTTGTGGGTAGTTGTTGAAAGATCTAGGCATACTTATCCATCGTCGCATTCCACTGATCCGGATTTAAATAGGAACACAACAAATTACAGAGATAAACTTAAACACAAATATGCAACGGAAATAACACTTCATTTCATTAATGTAAAACACTGAAATATGCTTGCAAACATAATTGGAAATAAACCAGCTAGGGCAATGGTAGCTTATCTCTGAGAAGAGATGTGGCGGCTACATGCCTCTGAACTATGTCACAATGAGGCTCGAAGGCCTATTTATTGTTGAGAAACAATCGAAAACCCTTAACATCCCAAAACCTAACCCTAGAAGATGAAACGCCAAATTGTGGGCCCCGTTTGGGTAAATTGGTACACCAATTTCTCGGGGTCGTAACTTTGGCATACGATCTTCGTTTGACGCGTAGAATAGCTCATTAAAAGATCTATCCAAGCCCTACCATGCGTACAATAGCCCCCAGATTTCCCAAAAAACGTCGTTTAGGGCCTCAAAACGGCTCCGACTATAGTAGTTAGATCTGCATTCATTGGCCTCAACACATATCTGACTACTATAGCTTGGTTAAGGCAGAGGATGAAACGAGCAGTGTCCTCCATTGAGACTAAGGTTTCCTTAAGGCAGGGGACAACCTTTATTTCCCAAAGAGTCTGCTTGCTTGTATAAATCCCATAGAATGTGGTAAAAGTCAACTCTGTCAAAATCTTTCAAAGTGTTTCGGATTCGCTACAGAGTTTTCTTTAATGCAGGATTACAAAAATGATCTTCGAAGTTTAAAAGTTTAATTCAATGATTTGCTGACTGAATCCTTCCTCTCTCCTGTCGAGCAGGATCCTAGCCATGCAAAAGCTTCTGAAGGTAAAGAGGAGGCAAGAGTTGATTTACCTGCAATTTCCAGCAAGACAGCTTTCACTTTGGCCACCACTACCACTAAATTCAGAAGCCTATTGTTGAAAACACAATTGTTTCTAGCCAACCACACTTTCCACCAAAGGCATTTTGGAATAGCTTGCCATATGTTGTTCCATACTGCGTTTTTAGCCTCTTTCTTAGGATTTTGGTCTGTCCAGGAGATGTAAAGAGAAATGATAGATGTTTGGGAGGGGGAGGGAGCACTAAGACCGTGAAGGACCAAATTCCAGACTGCTTGTGTGAAATCGCACTCAACCAGTAAGTGATTAGAGGTTTCAATAGCAGAGTTGCATAAGAAGCATCTAAAGGGGTTGTGGAACCCTCTTTTGTTCAGATTTTCACCTGTTAGTGCCTTTCTATACATGAGTAACCATGTGAATAAATTCACCTTTTGTAGGCTAAACGGGGACCAAACTGATTTCCAACACTTCAGTGTCAGTGAAGGGGCATGAGTAGATTGTAAAGAGGAGAAACCTTGAGTTGCTGTGTAAATTCTTGTTCTTCCCCACCCCCATTTGTCCTTCGATGAGCGGTGGACAGAGGCAAGGCCAAAGGGAGTTGTATACAACAATTTTTTTTTAGCGTGAAGAGGTTTTGGGACCCCTCAAAAAGTCCATCCTGCCCAATTCCCTTTGTTGTCCCAAAAACAAATGTCTGCAAGCCGGAGGAGACCTTTGTTCACTAGCCAGATCTTTAACTCATTGTAGGAATTTAGGGAGGCCAAAGGGGCATTCCCTTGAATAGTATCCTCCCACAGTAAGGTTCTCTGACCATTGCCTGAGATTATGTATAAATGCTACTGTAAGTAATTGATGCATCTTCTGCTTAAATTCAAAATTGTTGTTCCTGTTGGAGTAGATGTTGTTCTAAGGTTTCTCAAGGAGCCTCCCTTTAGGTATTTCATCCAGAGGATCTTGCTGACAGGATGTTTTTTGTCTGCGTACAACTTCCATATGATTTTTCCACCAAGAGCGATTTTTTCCAGGGCTGGATCCCGAATCCGTAACCCACCTTCCAGGAGTGGTCTTTTAAGGATATCCCATCTTACCAGATGTAACTTGCTCTAGTTTCCCTTACTCCCGTTCCATAGAAAATCCAGAAGGAGCTTGGAGATATGTTCCGTGATAGATTTGGGCACTAGCAGGAGGGAAGACTAGAAGATGGGGAGGGCAGAGAGGACTGCCTTTATCAAAACTAGCTTCCCAGCCTTTGTTAGCCATTGGCCTCCCTAATATGCTATTTTTGCTTTCATATTGCTAATTACTTCGATCTAGAGGGAGGGCGGGCTTGGTTCCAAGGTTAAGGGAAGGCCTAGGTATTTGATCTTTTCCCATTTGTCATACCTAGGGAATCCCAAGGAGCAAGTGATTCGAAGGATAGTTGGATGATCAACATTCCAACCGTAGACAACACTTTTTATTTTGTTGATCAAGGCCCCTATAATTAAGCATAAGTGTTTAAGAATTTCATTAAAATCCCTTTCTATCTTAATTGAGGCCCCTCCCAAGATGAGAGAGTCATCCGCAGAGAAGGCATGATTTATAGGATCCATACCTCTTGCTGCCTTAATGCCTGGGATAGAGCCTACTTCCCTTTTAACTATTAGCTTTCTGCTTAGGTATTCTTCCAACAGGATATATAGAAAGGGTGACAATAGGCACCCTTGGAAGAGCCCTCTTGTAGCCTGGAAGAAATCAGCAAGTCTGCCATTGACCAGGGGCGCTATCCAAGGTCTATATGTGCAGGATTTTATCAAGTTGACAAACTCAACACTAAAACCAAAAGAGAGAAGAATTTGATAGAGGAATGAGAATTTAACCCGATCAAAAGCATTTGAGATATCCAACTTGATGAGCATGCCTTTTTCCTTCCAAATGTGGCGAAAGTGGAGGGTTTCTTGCACTTGGATCACAATTTCTATGAGGTGCCTTCCTTTGACAAAACCGCCCTGAAGAGGGGAGATCAGACTCCCTAACGGAGTCTTGACTCTATTGGTTAGTAGTTTGGCGAGAATCTTGTATGAGGCATTGCAGAGTGAGTTAGGCCAGAACCTGTTGAAAGTCTCTGGGTTAACTTCTTTTGGGATTAAAGAAAGGAAGTTGGAGTTGGTGCACCCTCCCACTTTGGCTTTCTTTTCAAAGGCTTTTATCATTCAGAGGAGATTGGGTTTTATTACATTCCAGCAAGCTCTGTAAAAATGGATGGTGAAGCCATCCGACCTAGGGGCTTTATTCAGCTCCATGGACCATATGACTTCCACTATCTCTTTTTCAGTGACAAGCGAAGGGATGTTTGACAAAAATTCAGTAGCCAGATCATCATCAGAAGAACCATCCTCCTGAAACAGTTGCTGAAAATGAGATGTGGCGGCCTATTTTAAAAGAGGTTGTCCTTTGATGACTACTCCCTCCCTAGTGGATATTTCCAAGATGTGATTCCGAGAGAGACGAGCTCTGCATTGTCTGTGAAAGAATGATGTGTTTCTATCTCCAGCTTGCAGCCAGAGGCTGCGAGACTTGAGGCGCCAATACTCCTCTTCCTGGCGAACAGAGAGAAAAGAGTTGAACTTGGTGTTCTGTTCGATGAGCAGCTGAGCTTTGGTGGTTTCAGTTTCTTCCATGCCTAGTTGAATCTCAGTTAAAGCCTGCACAATCTTTTGTCTATTACTCGTTGGAGTGGAGAGGGGTTTTTTTTTGCTCAGGTTTTTAAGGCATATTTAGTGTACTTAAGTTTCTTCTCCCACACAAAGCTGGGGGATCCTTCAATTGGTTGCAACCAAGCTTGAGCCATTATGTCAAAGCCCTCTCTCGCTACCCAAAGAGGACTGAATCTAAAGGGAATAGGGCCTAAGTATTTCTCTTTTTGTAGCAGTAGTGAGATGGGGCTATGGTCAGATGTTATCTTGGGCAGAATTTTTGAAGAGATTAAATGCTTCCCCTCCATCAAAGAACTTTGAACTAGAAACCAGTCTAGACGAGCAGCAATGTTGGTATTACCAACTCTATTATTGGTCTAGGTATAACAACCTTTCTTAGGTTTGAGGTCAAGGAGGTCCCAAGCAAGAATCAGAGACCTCACCGAGACATAGAAGGGATCTTTACCCTAAACTCCATATTTTTTCTCTTTCAGATCTAAATTGATGTTAAGATCCCCCACCAGTATGATGTTTGGGGGAGTATAGATTTCTAGGAAGTCTGAGAGAGAATTCCAACAGTCCTTTTCCAGGAAATTAACTGGGACATAAAGATTGAAGAGAGCCAAAGAAATCTTACTTGGAAGATTTTGAAGTCCTGTGTATATCCAGTGTTGGGTTGTGAAGGAGTTTTTCAACTGAAACATATCCTCTGACCATAAGTTTGCAAGACCCCCTGAAGTACCTCAGGCGCTGACTGCTTTTCTTGAGTTCTTATTCCACTTGATTCAACTTAAGGATACAATAGCATCCTCTTCTATCTTTGTCTCTTGGAGCAGGAGGATATATGAGGGTTCCATTCTTGATAGATCTTTTATTTCTTTAGCTTTCAATGGGTTCCCCAAACCACTACAATTCCAAGAGACAATCTGCATTATTTACCAGGGAAGGAAGGAGTAGGCCCTCCCTTTGTGGGTCAAGCCCTTGTGTTTCTGCCTAATGAAATTTCGATTGTGGATCGACTGCCCTGCATCTTTAATCTCTCCGCCTCTTCTTCTTTGATCTCCTTACGAGACTTCCTTCCTGCCTTTTTGGTGGATCGCTCAAAAGCGTCTTCTTCAGAAGAACCAAGGCTGTATATCAACTTTTTCTTTTTGATCATTTCTGCATAAGGGAGTGGGGATATGGCACTTGCTTGAGAACCATGGGTTTCCTACCGGGATGCGTCTACACAAGGGATTTCTGAAGTGGCTACTCCAGTTTATTCCCGAGATCCTGAGTTTATTTCTGTGTCTACTATCTGTTCAATATGCTGCTACACCTCTCCCTCTTCAAGTTATGGTTGGTTTTGATATTCTAGAGGGTTTAGAACAGCAAAAGGATTTGTTGAACTGGTGGCATTTGCTGTGGCTTGAACTTCAGGTATTCTCTTCCCAGAAGAGGGTCCTCCGGTCTCTGCATTCCCTCCTTTCCTTTTCGCTCTATTGGTGTGCTTGGATGTGCCTGCTTTTCGGGCTTGTGTCCGCTGTTCGCCCTTCTCTTTTTCAGATTCTTCCTTAATTTTCTTCTAGCAGTTTTGAGCGAAATGGCCATAGCCGTGATAGTGTCGGCACTTGAAGGGGAGTTGTTGATAATCAATTTCTTGTATGTGAGACCAGCCAGCTATGGTTAGCTTGATCACCTCGGGTAACCCTATCTCCAAGTCGACTTCAACACATATTCTAGCACATGAATATTGTTCTCTCCTTTCATCCCTATCAATGTATTTGTCTAGTTTGTTCCTAATGGTTTCCATAGATTTCGAGTTCCAGCAATGAAGAGGGAGGTGGGGTAACCTAACCTAGATAGGAACAGTTGAAGGAATATGCTGGGTAGGATAAAACTCCAATGTCCATTTATTCAGATAGAGCCATTGGGGGCCCATGAAATATGGACTGTTTCCTCGCTAAGAGGGAGTGTTAGTTTTTGGTAAAATCAATTGTGCTCTAGCCATGAAAATTGGTGGAGAGGCTAAGGAACATTACTTATAAAGAACCCAGAAACCTCTTTGTGAAATTCCACCCATATTGTATTTTATTAAAATAATTAATATTTTTAATGGGGTTCCTAAGTATAAATTTAGGACAATTAAAATATTAATAGGTATTAATAAAAATATGGGAGATAATGATCTAGAAGGGAGATCAAGTCATGTTTTAATATTAGTCGTTGATTAGAGACTTCATCTTAGTCGTTGAATTCTCAACGAGAAAAGTATAAGGAGGCTTGTGTTTCATTTAGAGACACATAGAGAGATTGAGGAAATCGATTTTCTAAGATGAGAATTTCTCAGGAGGAAAATTGATTGGGGAGATCTTGTAGCATAGGGGCAGTGAGAATCCAGGAGTAGGAATTTCCGGAGAGTACAAGGCATAGAGAGGATATAAATACGTCCAGAGGAGGGCTGACATTAACCTACGTAGTGTTGACACAGAGGCAACTAAGTCAGCGAGGAGAAGTTGAGTTTCTATTGAGGGAATTCGAAATTCAGTTGCTGAAATCTAGGGTGTGAGACTGGGACACAAGAAAGTCAATTTCTCATCCAGTAGAGGATCCAGAGCAAAGAGGAAGCATAATACCCAGGAGGGGTGATGCAGTTTAACATAGAAGCCATTAGAGGATGACATAGAGCCTCCAGAGCTGAAGGACCAATCATTGTTTCTCAAGTGACAAGGTGAGATTATTTCACCAGTATTTTGGCTAGTATTTTCTCTATAAGTATTGCTAGTTGAGCATCCTAGATTTGTACTCAGAATTTTCTCTTGCACAATAATAAACCCTCAGAGCTACTGCACTAGTTTTCCCACATTGGCTTTTTTCGACGACTATTTTGTCCAAAAATAACTATGTGCAATGTATCTTGTTCTTTACTCAGTTTTCTGTTTCATGTAATCAAATTTTAAGTAGTGTAGGTTGCAGAAGTAATTTTCTTTAGTATTCAGAGAATAAATTGATAATGTATATTAAAATCAATTAGGTTAACTAGATTAAGATTTGCTGCAATAGGGGTTCCTTGAGGATTAGGAATTTTCACATTGGCAATCTCCTACCTATTCCTGGCTCTGGTAAATCTAGAGGTATAAAATCTCAGATTTCAAAGGCGTAATTGAAGTCCCTTTTAGATATAGCAGAATAAAGAAATAATCTCTTTATGGGGTGCTTAGAGCAGCGCACGCCCCTGAGAAGGTTACTACATGATTTTTATTACCTTCAATTACAGTGGATTAGTAAGTTCCCAAAAAAAAACTAGATCTTCAAAGATTGATCCTTTCCTCTACTCTTGATATTATTTTTCTTTAGGAAACATTGGGTCCAGGAGATATGATAACTGAAGAATTGAATAAAATGTTCCATGGTTGGTCTTTTTTCTCATTTGATGCAAGGCTTTGATCAGGGGGTTTGGCCATTGGTCTCAATTTGATGTTTATTAAGGTCTCCAACATATGAGGCTCGGATATGGTCCTTAGAGCAAACATTTACTCAACATAATTGAGCATGGAATTAAATATTTGTGAACCTCATTATGAAAGAGCTCCTCTTAAGAACAGTTTAATGGTTTCCATTCATGAAGAAATATAATCTCATTATAGAAGACATATGAATTTTGTGCATTGGAAATATGGGGTCCTCAAGCCCTCTTGGTCCCAATGGTGGACTTTTATCAGGATATTCGCTGACAATCATCTTATTCATGTTAATCTCAGTAAACTTAAACCTTGAAGAACACGTGAACTGGAAACATGATGGTGGCCAAGTGTCTTGATAAATTTCTTCTAACAGAAAACATGGTTGGCACTCTTCCCCTAATTTGGCAATGGATTAGAATTGTTGGAGAATTTGATCACCATTTGGTTCTACTATAATTAAAGGGAGGAAATTGAAATTCTGAAAGTCCTTTTAAATTTAATCATTCTAGGCAGAAAGTTATGTGTAGCTAGTAAAGGATACATGGTCTTCATTCCATTTGGATTCAAGGGTATCCATTACTCAGAAATTTGTGAATAACTAAAAGAAGTTTAAGAAAGCGTCCATCCAATGGGAAATCTAGAAGAAGGCTAGATATGAGGTAGAACTTAAATATGTTGAAGGAGAACTGGAAATACTTGAAGCACTTGAGGGCGGATGGTATGATTCTACGAATACCAAACATAGGATCATGCAATTGGAAACCTCAAAGAGAAATATTTTGGCCGAGAAGGAATAATAATGGAAGCTGAGCAAACAAGCGGTATGGATTAAAAGTGGGGATGAGTACACAAAATTCTTTCACAACTATGCTAAAGGTAAAAAAAATGTAATACGATTTGGGAAATTCCAAAACTTGGTGGAAGCAAGGAAGAAAGCTTTGACAAATTTGCATCCTTGGGAAAGGCTTTCTTCCAAAATTTGTTAAAGGCCCCGAAAGAGGCTTCCATTGTTGAAATAGTCTATGTAGCCCAGTTCTTTCTGATATTTTTGGATGAGGAAGATAATCAGAATCTAATGGAGTTTTTAATAAAAGGAAATTTGTTCGCAGTTCTAAAATGAATGTAGAAGGATAAAAGTCCTAGGTCAGATGGCTAGACTGTGGAGTTATGTTTGGGATTTTTTGAGTTGATAGGGGAAAAAATTATATGGGTGTTTGATGATTCTCGAAAAAATGGGAGAATTCATGGTCCAATAAATTCAACCTTTATAACACTTATCCCAAAGGTGGACGATCCCCAATCTTTTGATTATTTCAAGCATATTTCTATGTGCAATTTCATTTACGAAATCGTTACCAAGATCATAGCCATGCACCTGTGACCTGTGCTATATAGGAATGTATCTAAAGAACATTGGTTTTCTAGAGAATCACTAGATCTATGAAGCTATTGGGGTGGAACAAGAAGGTTTTCACAACATAAAAACTCTAGAAGTCGAAAGGGATTGTTGCAAAAATTGACTTGTCAAATGCTTATAAAAGAGTCAACTGGAAATTTGAATGATTCCTACTCACTTGGATTTTGATGTCCCTTTTAATAACTAGGTTATGGGATGCATGAATAATGTATCCTTTGCAGTTTTGATTAATGACTCAACATCCCCTTTTTTTCATGCCTAGAGAGGACTAAGTCAAGGTTTCCCTTTGTCTCCTCTCCTATTTATGTTAGGATTTAAAGGGTTGAGCATATTGATTCTGGATGCTACACGTCGGGGTGACCTATAGGGCATTGTAGTGGAAGTAAATCTCTTTATCACTTGATTTTTATGGATGATATCGTAATTTTTTGCAATGGTTCGAGAGAATACTTGGAATCCATTAAGGAATCCCTTTCTCTATTTTAGAAAGCCATAGGAATGATCATCAATGTTCATAAATCTACCCTATTATACAATGGGCTACTCAGTGGAGAGGTGAGGAGGGCTTAGACTTACTTAACTTTTGCAGTTAAGTTGATCTGTGAAAACCTCAGATGATCTTGACATATGTGGAACACAACAAAATGCAAATATAAACATAAACACAAAGATACAGTGGAAATAAATCTTCATTTTGTTAATATCAAGGAACTGAAAGATGCTTACAAGCAGGATGGAATTAAACTAGCTCGGATGATGGTTGCTTATCTCTAAGAATAAATGTGGCAGATACATGCCTTTGAATTATGTTACAAATAGGCTCAAGGGAATTTTTATTATTGAACGAAAAAGAGGAACCTAAACAACCAAAACCATAACACCAGGATATGGAATGCCAAGAGTTTGTGGGCCCTATTAGTGTTAGCTGGGCAACCAAATTCCTGGGGTTGTAACTTGGTCATATGATCTATGTTTTGCGTGTACGATACCTCATTGGAAATATATCTCTAAGTACTATATGATTTTTGGTAAACCCATAGACCTCAAAAAAATGTCGTTTAGGGGCTCAAAACAACTTCGAAAGTTCAAGACCCAAAAAACTACTAAAATTGGTAAATGCTGCTATAAAGAGGGAAACTAATGAAATTTATTGGAGGTCAATGTGGAATAGGTGGGTGGAAACTAATATCCACCTGTATTAGTCCTCCCCCCTTGGGAAAAAATGGTCCCAATTGCGTGTAGAGCCTCCATGAGGTGAAGAAATTTTTGTTGAACTTGGTTCCTGGTGAACCACTTTCCTTGGTGGAGGATTTGTCATGCTTTGACAACTCGATATAGTTGGATCCTCTACTAGTGAGTGTTCTTGATATGTGTTTTCATGATCCTATCAGCTATGGCCTTTTCGATGCAGCTTGGGTTGAGCTTTGTTGGTGTCAGTTTCTCAGCAACGTTGGATGTATCCAACAATGGGGGAAAGTATGGTCGTAGCTGATCCACATTAAATAGTTGGTGTAGACCAAGGAACGGTTGAATGATGATCTCGAAGACATTGTCCCCTAGAACTTGGTGATGGTGTTGTTTGGATCTGAGATAATAACTGTGGGATATGAAAATGTACCGACACTCGTACAAAGAAAAGCTTAACAGTGGCTTCTGCTATGATACTCTTCTTGTAGGCTTCCAAAATGGCCATCTTATAGAATCTGTTGATGACCACGAAAACACAGTCATTTCCATGCTTAGTAGAAGGAAATCCTGACATGTAATCCATGGAGATGGATTCCTAAGGCTCACTATGAGTAGGAAGAGGAGTATATAGGCCTTGCTTCTTTATTGTCGGTTTGGAAATGGTATAAGAAGTGAAATATCTGATGTACTTCCCAACATCTCGTGGAAGGTTCGACCAATAAAAATACTTCTGCAGCACTGCCACTATTTTCTCTAATCTGAAATGTCCATTGACCCGATTGTAGTGCACCTCCAAAATAATCTTTGCACACTCGATTGAAGGAACATAGAGGTGTCCCAGGTGGCTTAACATTGTGCCCTGGAGGTGAAAATATGAAACTCTTTTTCCTTCTAGGAGAATTTGGTATGTGTTGCTGAATTCTGGATTTCTCTTGTAAAGATGCAGTCACCCTTGTGTCCACATGTGTTGAGCGCAATGGTCAGTGCCATAACTAATGGTCGGTTGAGATAGTATGCAACATTATTGGTGGTTCCCTTCTTGTACTTGATCTTCAAATAGAACTGTTGTAGATATGTCGACCACTTTTGATGGCGATCATTCTAAAACTTTCCTTATGTTTGTATGAACTGCAAGGGTCAGTGGTCTGTGTGGATGACGTTTTCGTCCCTAGAATGTAATTCTTCCATTGTCAGCAGGCCCGCACAATGGAATACATCACTTTTTCATATGTGGAACACTTTCATATTGCGTCTGAATGTGTCTCACTATGATATGCTACTGAATTCCCCTGCTGAGTTAGAACTACCTCGATAGCATAGTCAAAGGCATCTGTCTCAATCTAAAATGGTTGTTGCATGTCTGTTAATGTGAGCACTGTACAGAGCAGAGGTGATGCTTCAACTTGAAAAATTCCTTCTGTTGGGATTCTTACCAAAAGAATTTTCCTTTTGCTTCGCCCTTGGTGAGTTGACTCAAAGGTCAAGTGATATGAAAGAAACCCAAAATGAACCTGCGGTAGAAATAGGAAAGACCCATAAAGCTGCGTAGCTCTATTAGAGTGGTCGGGTTTGGCAAATCTCGAATAACTTGTATCTCAGATGGGTCCACGTGCACATGCCGATCATCAATGATGTACCCCAATTATTGAAACTAGGTGATACCAAAGGTGCATTTCTCCAAATTGGCACACAACTTGTGTTATTGCGGGGTTTGGAGGACTTGCTGAATATGGTGCAGGTGCTCTTCCCAACTCTAGATGAAGATACAGATGTCGTTCAAATACACTACCACAAATTAGTTGGTGAAGGGCTGCAAGATGTCATCCATCAGCCTCACAAATGTTTTGAGGGCATTCGTCAACCCAAAGGCATGACCAACCATTCAAAAAGGCCTTCCTATGATTTAAAGGTATTCTTCCACACATCAGAGGGTTTGATTGGTACTTGGTGATAAATTAAATTCAAATCAATCTTACTGAAATATTTTTCACCCTTGAGCTGGTCCAAAATGTCATAAATTTGTGGGATTGGATACCTATTCGAGAGAGTTGTCTTTTTTTTTCCTCAAAAAAAGCGTAATTTTCATTAAAAAGATAGGAAAATTACATGTTGTATGATACTTCAGATATGAACTGTTGTCAGCAAAAAGGGAGTATTTTCTAGAGCTATTATAAGCTTTACAAAAACTATTATGATGCTTACTGATAATAAACTTTTGAGAGGTCCAGTAAGTTTATGAGAATATGAGTTTTGTCCAAAAATATACTGAAAACTGGTAAGTTATATACATAGAAGGAGAAAGTAAAAGAAAAGTTGGTGAATGATCTAGCGATCATTCTGATAGGAACCAATCATGTGCATAAAAGGACGATGATAGTAACTGTAGAAACTGTCGCCCTTGTATTCCTGTATCTGCCATTGACCTCTGTTCAGTTGCGCTGCCTCTTTGGATAAACGATCAACGATCTCATTCCTTTCCTTGTATATAACTTACCAGTTTTCAGTATATTTTTGGACAAAACTCATATTCTCATAAACTTACTAGACTCTATAAATTCAACAATGATCGGACTCCCACAGAAGTGATGAAATTTTCTTGATGTGCCATTTTTACTATAGCTCCTGAATTTGCCTCTAAATTTCATCGTTCTCCAGAGCAAAGCGTCAGTAGATCAGTTTGTTGGGTATCAAAACAACCAAGGTCAGATTGATGGAGTTCTTGACCTCACAGTGCAGGGGTGCCTTTGTTGGTGAGGTGAAGATGTCCCTATACTCCTCCACGACCTTGTCTATCTGTTGTTATCCCATGGAGGAGCCTTATTTCGAGGTTGTGGATGTGGCCACAATCTTATTCTTTCCCTGAGGGAAAATCATAAGGAAGACAAATTTCCCAGTCTGGGAAATGATCTTACTGCATTTCTTCACAAATATTAAAGAGATGGTGATAGGTGGTGCTACCTCTAGTATCATGTATACCTTGTTTCCCAAATAAATAATAATAGTGCAAGGCCTACACTGATATACAACAAGATGATTCCACAAGTATGGTTGGCCTAATAAAACATCACAAAATTCAAGAGGATAAATATCACACAATACCTCATATGTAAAGGACTTGATCTTGTAGGGAAGGCGGCATTGTTGGTTGGTGTATAGATCTCGTCCTTGGTGAATCCACTCGATGGTGTATGACTACAACTATGGAGTGGTTGGTAGGCCCAACCGCTTCACAACCTCTGCTGAAATGAGGTTATTTTGGATTCCACTGTTGACAATGAACTGGAATGAAGAACCCTTCACCCACATCTGTGAGTCAAAGAGTTTCTTCCCCCTCCTTTGGATATTCAGGCTCAATCTTTTAGATCTTAGTGGTGGAGATGATGGCATTGGGCTCCGCGTCAATAATATGCTTCCCTTTTTCATTCCCCTTTTTGAGTTCTTACTCGGAGTCAAAACATGCATCTGATTCGGAAGCCTTAAGCTCAGCCAACAATGACTACTTGGCTCGACACTCAATTATTTGTGAGTGGGGATTTTATGGAACTCACACCATTTCCCTATGTCATTATTTGTCTTTGTGTCATTATTCTATGCTTGCGTATTCAACGGGTTGTCCTGGGTCGTTGCACCTTGGCTTTGTCCTTTGTTCTATGATATGGGGGAACCTTTCCCTTGCTTATGATTCACAAATACAAAGTCTCGCTTCTTTCTTTAAAATTTATGCTTGATCTTGAAAACATATCAATAGGCGACACTATGCAAGAAGATGTCCCATAACTCCATATCATCCTAGATGTACTTGTATAGACAGTCACGGTACTTGAGTGAAAAATTCTTCTCAAAATCCTTGATACCCACCTTCATGCAAAGGGTATGAGAAATTTTTTTGAACTTTGGCATGTCTTGGTCCTTTCACTGCCACAATGTGGTCCGCTTTATGTATTTATATTCATAGCTCTTGATAGTGTAATGTTGTTCCTTGATGGTGTCTTAGAAATAATTCCAAGTGGGTGCAGGTAAAATCAATGAGGGTTCCCTCTCGCCCTTCTGTTCACAATAGGTTTCCCAATAGTCCTTGACAGGGGGGTGACTTTGAGGAGTGAAAAAGTAATATTTTCCCGACTGGAAAAGTCATGAACTGAAAATTATCCTTCCAACATATTTAACCATATATCGACAATGTCTGCATCTATTTGGCCTTCAAATATGGGAATGTTAAAGTTGACTTGTACCTTAAAGGGAGTGGCACTACTAGAGTGGTTGTTGGATGAAGATGCGTCGCTTGTGGGTAGTTGTTGAAAGATCTAGGCATACTTATCCATCGTCGCATTCCTCTGTGGCTCAAGGGATTCCTCAAGAAATATTTTGAAAGGATATCCTACTCCCTCATATTTCGTTTCTTCCACTATGGGAGGTCGTCAGGGTTTGCGAGGTTGGTCTTGTAAAGGTTCAACCAGTTTGAGCCCTAACTCCTTATACCCGAAAAATTGCTAAAAATAGTAAATGTTGCTATAATAAAGGAAATTGATGAAACCAACTGGAGGTCAAGGTGGAATAGGTGGGTGGCCACCAATATCCACCTAGATCATCAAATATCTGGGCTTCTATTTAAAAACCAATTCATATAGGAATCATGACTAGATGTGGTTATTGGCCTAAGTGGAGAAAAGGCCTAAGCATTGGAGTTTCAAATGTTTCTCAAGAGCTGGTAGGTTAGTACTGATCAAATCAATACTTGAAGCCATCCATATTTTTTGATTGGCTCTAACTTAGGTTCTGAAAGGAATTTTAGCAAATATAAGGAAACTCTGTGGGAGGTTCTTGTGGGATGGGTCTAAATAAGAAGTTGTTCTTCCATGGGTGGCTTTGGAAAAGATAACATTTCCTAATTCATGGGGTGGTTGGGGCCTTAAGGACCTTCTTATTTTTGTGAAAGCCCTTTTGGATTAGAAAGCTGAATAAAAGAACCTTGAATTCTTAAGTCATACAGAAAGAAACCATTTATTATTTCAATGTTGTTGGATGAGGCCTGATGGACCAATTTATTGATGCTCTTTTATGGAGAACGATGAAATCAAGAGGCAAATTTAGGAGTTATTGCAGAAATGGCTCATCAAGCCATGTTCATCACCCTGTGGGAGCCTAACCATGTTGGTACAGAAGAAGGATGAGACTTGGAGACTCTGTATTGACTATCTGGTGTTAAACAAGATCACTATCTAGAACAGGTATTCAATCCCACAGATTGATGACCTTTTGGACTAGCTCAAGGGGGCCAAATATTTTAGAAAGATTGACTTAATTCCAGTTATCACCAAGTACCAATCGAACCCCCTGATGTGTGGAAGTTTGCCTTCAAATATAAGGAGGGACTTTTTGAATGGTTGGTCATGCCTTTCAGGTTGACGAATGCCCCCACAACCTTCATGAGGCTAATGGATGACATCTTGCAACGCTTCACAAACTCATTTCTGGTGATGTATTTGGATGACATCCTAAGCTTTGGACAGAGTTAGGAAGATCATCTCCACTTTATTCGACATATCCTCCAAACCCTGTGAAAACACAAGTTGTGTGCCAATTTGGAGAAATGCACTTTTGGTATGACCCACGTTCAATACTTGGGGTACATCATTGATGAGTGGGGTGTGCATGGGGACCCAACGAAGATACAAGTCATTTGGAATTCGCTATCCCAAACCACTCTAACAGAGTTCCACAACTTTCTGTGTCTCACCAATTTCTACAGCAGGTTTGTGTTGGGGTTCTCTCAGATCACTTGACCTTTAACTCAAGTCACCAAGGGCGGAGAGAAAGCAAAGTTATTTTGGTCTGAATCCCAACAAAGGGCATTTGCGAAGTTGTAGCATTGCCTCTTCTCTGCACCAATGCTCACATTACCAGACCTGCAACAAACATTTGAGATTGAGATAGATGTCTCCAACGATGATATTGGTGCAGTTCTTAGTTAATAGGGGCTTCTAGTGGCATATCCATTAGGGGAATTTTGAGGTATAAAATTGGTCCTCCTAAGGAAATTATATAATAATAGTGGAAATAATAAAATAAGATTATATTACATCATCAAATTTTAGAGGGGAAAAAAGAAAAAACTATTTTTTTCAACTCGTATTTTCAATTTATCTCCCTATGGATTTACTCAAATTTTGAGCGAAAACACTTGTTGGATACATAATTTGATTCCTCATCCAAGGAGTACCCATGTTCCATACTTTTGATGGACCCTTCTACTCAGAAAATGAGAAATACATGAAAAACGTGATTGCAATCATGTTTTTTAATGTATTTCTCATTTTTCATGTAGCAGGGTCCATTGAAAGTATGCAACATGGGTACTCCTTGGATGAGGAATTAAATTTTGCATCCAAAAAGTACTCCCGCTTGAAATTTAAGTAAAATGTTAGGGAGATAATTTGAAAAATTAGTTTTATTATTTTATTATTTTTTAATCATTTTACTTTTTTACTCCAAAAATGGTGTATCATCCCCCATGGTTGACATCATCATCTTGAATCGTATTGGTTCTTATAAATTTTATTTTGGTTGTACAATTTCTTAGGAGGCCCATTTTAGACCTCAAAATTCCTCTAATGCAAAGTGAGACACTTTCAGACACAGTCTGAAAGTATTCCACCTATGAAAAGGAGATGTATCCCATTGTGTAGGCTTGCCGACAATGGAAGCATTACTTATGGGAAATGAAACGATCATCCACACAGAACATTGACCCTTGCAGTTAATACAAACACAAGGGAAGTTGTACAATGATTGCAACCAGAAATGGTCCACATACCTACAACGGTTCCATTTGAACATTAAGTACAAGAAGAGCAGCACGAATAATGTTGCAAACTGCCTCGACTGATCGTTGGTCGTGTCACTAACCAATGGGCTCGACTCTTGTGGGTATGAGATTTTGGGGTGGCTACATATTTACAAGAGCGATCCAAATTTTGGCAACACATACCAGACACTCCTGGAAAGCAAGAAAGCTCCAAATTTTCACCTCCGGGATGCACTATCATGCCACCTAGGACACCTCTGGTTCCTTCAAGTGAGTGTTCCAAGATGATTTAGGAGGTGCACTACAGTTGGGTCATTGGACATTTTACAGTAGAGAAAATAGTGGTAGTGATGCAGAAGTATTTTTATTGGCCAAACCTTCGACAAGATGTTGG
Source organism: Pinus taeda (assembly GCA_000404065.3). Taxonomy (NCBI): domain Eukaryota; kingdom Viridiplantae; phylum Streptophyta; class Pinopsida; order Pinales; family Pinaceae; genus Pinus; species Pinus taeda. The sequence goes on along the minus strand of APFE031746901.1, from coordinate 20,127 downwards.
GAAGTACATCAAATCCTGCACTGACTGCGCCATTTCCAAACTAACCATCAAGAAGCAAGGCCACTCCTCTTCCTACTCCTATTCGACCTTGGGAATCCATATCTATGGATTACATGTCAGGCCTTCCTTCTACTAAGAATGGCAATGACTGTGTTTTCATGGTCGTTGACATATTCTCTAAGATGGTCATTCTAGTGGCCAGCAAGAAGAGTATCACAACATAAGCCACTGCTAATATCTTCTTTGAATGAGTGTGGGTACACTTTGGGATACCATATTACATATCTCAAATCGAGGCAACAGGTTCCTAAGTACATTTTAGTCAAGTTTCTGGTCGATGCTGGATACCAATCTCACTATGTCCATGGCTTTTCACCCCAAAACTAATGGAAAAATAGAGGTCATTAACAAGATGATCATACACATTCTACGTATTTACAACTCGAATCATCCATGCACATGGGATGAAAGCCTTCCCTATGTAAATCACGACTACAAAAAATCTCTCTATAACTCAATTGGACACAACCCATTTTAGGTGGGGTTGGAATTCCAGCCACTATGTCCCATTGATGTGGCCATACTATTTGTAGCTACTCAAGAAGATTTGGCTCATGTCCAGTCTAAAGCTGACAAGACCAACAACTTCATTGAGTGCATTTAGCAAATCCATCAACAGGTCCATGACATATTGGATAGAGCTAATGATAAGAACAAGCAGTGTCATGATCAACATCAGGTGCCCCAATAGTTCCAGTTGGGTGATAAAGTTTGGTTACATTTGCAAAAGGAGCGCTTCGTTGGGCCCCACAGCAAACTTTTCCCACTCCAATATGTTTAAAATAACACCAATAAATGCTAAAAATAGAAATGCTATAAATAGCATTGCTATAGATAGCATTTCAAGTACTAGTGATGGAAATAGCAACAAGGAATGCAAAAAATAAAAATGATAAAAATAGCATTGCTATATATATCATTTCAAGATATATTCCAATTTTAATTAGTCCCTGAATTAAAATTCAAATTTGATCTCAGTAGTTGTTGGTAAAATAATTAGTTAATTAATCTTGACTTAATTAGTTGGAGAAAATGAAACATGAAGTCCATGCGAAGACATGCAACAATTATCCCTTTGATTGAGGAAGTTATCCCTTAATAAGGAGATAAGGATGATTTGTATTTGAGTTGTCGTTAGTTAGCTCAGTTAACTGAGTTAATTCTAGTGAGATTAGTTCCAACAGTTTGTGGAACTGATTGTGAGTTCAGTTAGTCAATGCATGCATGCATGCAACTAGTGTACTTCAGATAACTGAATATTCTCTCATAAATAACTCATGCATGTCAGTTCAAACAAAGACCCAGTTGATAGTAAAGGAGGGGACAATGTACTATTAGCTGGAGGAATTTTCCTATATAGGAAACTCTTCCATGCAGAAGGAATTACCTCCTTCAGGATTGCACAATTATTTCAGAGGTCAGTGTTGTGTGTGAGGTGAGATTCACACAGGTTGTAGCTGGAGGACCTAGGAGAAACTGCACAAGGAAATAGGAGGCTTGGAGGACTGAAGGAAGGCATATGTGTTGTCTATTTTGTCTATAAGTAGTAGTGAGGGATTGTACTGAGAGCTGAATAGCTTGTGAGCTAAAGCTTTATGTAATCCTGAGATATTCCACTTGTATGATAATACAGATATTGGGGTTTTTAGCTAAGGCTTTCCCCGGAGTATTCTTCTGTGTTTCATGTGTGATTGATTTCTTCTTCATCTGTTATATGTGTTATGTTTGATCTTGCTCAAAATCGATTAACTTCCGCAAGTTTGATTGTAGAAGTAGATTAAGTATATTGCTTTAGTTACATTGCATTATCAGTTTAATCTACAGGAGAATTTCTACATGGTATCAGAGCGAGGTTTTGTAGAAAAAGTTATACAGTTTATCGAAGCAATGGTGAGTCTTGCTCTCCTTGGTCTTCCTAAGAGTTAGCATAGCTACCAAGAGAACAATATATAAGGAATAGAGAAACTGTCGGATTGGGAATGACTGTGGTCGGATCTCATGCAGGAGGAGATCAGGAGGAGCACCAGAGATGGTTCTTCATCCAAGGATGATGAAGAAAATCTAGCCTTAGCCAGTAAGGCAAGGAAAGGGAAGGAGAAGGGTTCTCATCCCAAATCGAGTTCTTCTCATGGAGGGAAGAAGGAAAACAAATCTGAAGTAAGATGCTTTAATTGTCATGAGGTGGGCCATTATGCAACTAATTGTCCATTGAAGAAATCCAAGAAGGGATCCTAGGAAGGATTTGAAAGTGAGGCATTGGCCTCTCAGTTCGAATTTTATTTTACCCTCATCGCATGCATGGTTTCATCGATGATGGGTTGTGGTTGGGTTCTTGATAGTGGAGCCTCATTCCACGTGACATGCGATAAGAGTTTGTTCAGTACCTTGGAGGAGAAAGACCTCAAGATAATCATAAAGATGGGTAATGATGAAAAGTATAGTGTTTTAGGACTGGGCACAGTTTCTTTTCAGAGGGAGCATGGAGCTCACATTACCTTGACAGATGTGAAGTATGTGCCAGGACTGAAGAAGAACTTGGTATCGATTGCAATACTGGAGGACAAAGGCTATTGTGTAGTCTTCAGTAAGGGAAAGGTTTTCCTTAGACACATCACCACGAGATAGGTGAAGCAAATCGGTTCACGAGTCAAGAACCTATACGATCTTGAGGTTCAAGATGCATGTAAAGCCTTGAGGAGAAAGGCAACTGTTGGAGACTTGGTGGTTGAGAGGGAGAGTACATTACCTCTCAACATGCAGTGCTAGAAGAAGTCTCAGACAATTGTGGAGGAGCCATAAATGGTGAAGCAGCGTCAGGAGGTTGTGGAGTAGCCACAACTAGAGAAGCCAAGAGGATATCGAGCCAAGTGGGCAGAGAAATCACATGCAACCATACCTCCAGGTGTGAAGTGGGGCGATGTGAAGTGATAGTCCCAAGATCCTTGAGGTACCCAACCTCTTTGATTAGACCTTGGTATGGGAGCCCCGACGAGGAGTAGCAGGACTGGCTAAGTGGGTAGAGACAGATGCGGATGGAGCAGCAGAGGAAGCTTCAGCATCAAAGGGTTTTTCTAGCCCAACAGGGAGGTCAGTTGGGAGATCAGTTACTTACTTCTCAGTAAATGAGTTGCAGTGCAGCAGTGGGCAGCACGATGCAACATGATGAGAGGAAGTGTAGTGTGGATGTAGTGCTGGGAGATAGGACCAGCAGCATCACAAATGTAGTAGGAGGAATCAGTGTGATTGATGCAGTCAGAGATCAAGGTGACAGAGGCTAGGGAAGTCAGATACTAAAGAGCACAAAGGTGCATAGTTTTCAGTCAACAAAGGCAATATCAGTCAGAGACTTTGATGATAGAGGCATCATTTTGATTCAGGTTGGATTTTTTTTGTTTCTGAGTTGCTAGAGAAACAACAGTAGTGAGAAGTGTTGCATGCAAAACATTCCAAAGGTTCACGATCGGGTTCGAGTTGAATGCCTTTCTTGTTGAGAGGGAGTGTTTAAAATAGCAACAAGAAATGCTATAAATAGCATTTATATAGATAGCATTTCAGGTACCAGTGTTAGAAATAGCAACAAGGAATGAAAAAAATAAAAATGCTAAAATAGCATTGCTATAGATAGCATTTCAGGATATATTCCAATTTTAATTAGTCCTTGAATTACAATTTGAATTTGATCTCAGTAGCTATTTGTAAAATAATTAATTAATAAATCTTGAGTTAATTAGTTTGAGAAAATGAAACATGAAGTCTATGTGAAGACATGCAACAGTTATCCCTTTGATTGAGGAATTTATCCCTTAATTAAGGAGATAAGAATGAGCTGTATTTGAGTTGTAATTAGTTAGCTTAGCTAACTGAGTTAAGTCCAGTTAGATTAGTTCCAACAATTTGTGGCACTAATTGTGAGTTTAGTTAGTCAATGCATGCATGCATGTAACTAGTAAAAATACTTCAGATAACTAAATGTTCTCGCATAAATAACTCATGCATGTCAGTTCAGACAGAGACCTAGTTGAGAGTAAAGGAAGGGACAATGTACTATCAGTTGGAGGAATTTTCCTATATAGGAAACTCTTCCATGCAGAAGGAATTATCTCCTTTAGGATTGTGCAATTATTTTAGTAGTCAGTGTTGTGTGTGAGGTGAGATTCACACAGGTTGCAACTAGAGGACCTAGGAGAAACTGCACAAGGAAATGGGAGGCTTGGAGGACTGAAGGAAGGCATATGTGCTGTCTATTCTGTCTATGAGAAGTAGTGAGGGATTGTATTGACAGATAAATAGCTTGTGATCTAAAGCTTTGTGTCATCCTGAGATATTTCCACTTGTATGATAATACAGATATCGAAGTTTTTAGCTGAGGTTTTCCCCAGAGTATTCTTTTGTGTTTCATGTGTGATTGAATTCTTCTTCATCTGTTATATGTGTTATGTTCGATCTTGCTCAAAATCGATTAAGTTTCCACAAGTTTGACTGTAGAAGTAGATTAAGTATATTTCTTTAGTTACATTGCATTATCGTTTTAATCTACAATTTCTCTACAAGATGTGTAGAGAGCAAAATTTCTACACAATATGGGCCTTAGACCATCACTAAGGATGTAAGGGACAATCATTTCAAGCTCAACATTCCACCATTCTTTGACTTTCACCCTGTGTTCAATGTGGACTATCGCAACCATACTTTCCACCATTACTGGACACATCAGACATTGCATAACAACTAACACCAAAAGAGTAAAATCCAGATTGTATGGAACATGCCAAAAGTGATCGGATAATGGACATGCATATCAAGAACACTCACCAGCAAAAGATCTAACTATATCGGGTTGTCAAAGTTGGCCAACTCGTGCACCAAGGCAAGTGGCTCACTAGGGACCAAGTTCAGCAGAATTTTCCCATCTCATGGAGACACTCAATGCAATGGGGAGTAGCAGAGGAAGCTTCAACATCAGAGGGTGTTTCTAGCCCAACAGGGAGGTCAGTTGGGAGATCAGTTACTTACTTCTCAATAACTGAGTTGCAGTGCAACAATGGGCAGCATGATGCAACATGATGAGAGGAGGTGCAGTGCGGATGCAGTGCTGGGAGATAGGACCAACAACAACACGGATGCAGTAGGAGGAATCAGTGTGATTGATGCAGTTAGAGATCAAAGTGATAGAGGCTAGAGCAATTAGATATTGAAGAGCACAAAGGTGTAGAGATTTCAGTCGACAGAGGCAATAACAGTCAAAGACTTTGATTACAGAGGCATCATTGTGATTCAAGTTGGATTTATTTTATTTCTGAGCTGTTGGACCAACAACACTAGTGAGAAGTGTTGCATGCAGAACATTCCAAAGGTTCATGATCAAGTTCGAGTTGACTGCCTTTCTTTTTGAAGGGGGTGTTGAAAATAGCAACAAGAAATGCTAAATATGGAAATGCTATAAATAGCATTGCTATAGATAGCATTTCATGTACCAGTGTTGGAAATAGAAACAAGGAATGCAAAAAATAAAAATGCTAAAAATAGCATTGCTATAGATAGCATTGCAAGATATATTCCAATTTTAATTAGTCCCTGAATTAAAATTCGAATTTGATCTCAACAACTGTTTTTAAAATAATTAATTAATTAATCTTGAGTTAATTAGTTGGAGAAAATGAAACATGAAGTCTATGTGAAGACATGCAACAGTTATCCCTATGATTGAGGAAGTTATCCCTTAATTAAGGGGATAAGGATGAGTTGTAATTAGTTAGCTCAGTTAACTGAGCTAAGTCCAGTTAGATTAGTTCCAAAAGTTTGTGGCACTGATTGTGAGTTCAGTTAGTCAATGCATGCATGAATGAAACTAGTGTACTTCAAATAACTGAATATTCTCTCATAAATAACTCAAGCATGTCAGTTAAGATAGAGATCCAGTTGAGAGTAAAGGAAGGGAAAATGTACTATTAGTTGGAGGAATTTTCCTATATAGTAAAATCTTCCATGCAGAAGGAATTATCTCCTTCAGAATTGCGCAGTTATTTCAGAGGTCAGTGTTGTGTGTGCGGTGAGATTCACACAAGTTGCAGCTAGAGGACCTAGGAGAAACTGCGCAAGGAAATAGGAGGCTTGGAGGATTGGAGGAAGGCATATCTGTTGTCTGTTCTATCTATGAGAAACAGTGAGGGATTGTACTGAGAGTTGAATAGCTTGTGAGCTAAACCTTTGTGTAATCCTGAGATATTTCCACTTGTATGATAATACAGATATTGGGGTTTTTAGCTGAGGCTTTCCCCAGAGTATTCTTCTGTGTTTCATGTATGATTGATTCCTTCTTCATCTGTTATATGTGTTTTGTTTGATCTTGCTCAAAATCGATTAAGCTTCCACAATTTTGATTGTAGAAGTAGATTAAGTATATTGCTTTAGTTACATTGCATTATCAATTTAATCTATAGTTTCTCGACAAGATGTGTAGAGAGCGGAATTTCTACGCAATATGGGCCTTACACCATCACTAAGGATGTAGGGGACAATGATTTCGAGCTCAACATTCCACCATTCCTTGGCCTACACCCTGTGTTCAATGTGGACTACCGCCACTATACTTTCCACCATTACTGGACACATCAGACATTACATAACAACTAACACCAAAAGAGTTAAATCCAGATTGTATGGAACATGCCAGAAGTGATTGGATCATGGACATGCATATCAAGAACACTCACCAACAAAAGATCCAACTATATCAGGTTGTCAAAGTTGGCCAACTCGTGCACCAAGGCAAGTGGCTCACTAGGGACCAAGTTCAACAGAAGTTTCCCCATCTCATGGAGACACTCAATGCAATGGGGAGTAGCAGAGGAAGCTTCAACATTAAAGGGTGTTTCTATCCCAACATGGAGGTTAGTTTGGAGATCAGTTACTTACTTCTCAATAACTGAGTTGCAGTGCAGCAACGAGCAGCACGATGCAACTTGATGAGAGGAAGTGCAGTCCGGATGCAGTGCTGGGAGATAGGGGCCAGCAACATCACGGATGCAGTAGGAGGAATCAATGTGATTGATGCAGTCAGAGATCAAAGTGACAGAGGCTAGATTAGTCAGATACTGAAGAGCATAGAGGTGTAGAGTTTTCAGTCGACAGAGGCAATAACAGTCAAAGACTTTGATGACAGAGGCATCATTGTGATTCAAGTTGGATTTCTTTTTTTTCTGAGTTGCTGGAGCAACAACACTAGTGAGGAGTGTTGCATGCAGAACATTCCAAAGGTTCATGATTGGGTTCGAGTTGAATGCCTTTCTTGTTGAGAGGGGGTGTTGAAAATAGCAACAAGAAATGATATAAATAGAAATGCTATAAATAGCATTGCTATAGATAGCATTTCAGGTACCAATGTTGGAAATAGAAACAAGGAATGCATAAAATAAAAATGCTAAAAATAGCATTGCTATAGATAGCATTTCAGGATATATTCCAATTTTAATTAATCCCTGAATTAAAATTCGAATTTGATCTTAACAGTTGTTTGTAAAATAATTAATTAATTAATCTTGAGTTAATTAGTTTGAGAAAATGAAACATGAAGTCTATGCGAAGACATGCAACAGTTATCCCTTTGATTGAGGAAGTTATCCCTTAATTAAGGAGATAAGGATGATTTGTATTTGAGTTGTAATTAGTTAGCTCAATTAACTGATTTAAGTCCCATTATATTAGTTCCAATAGTTTGTGGAACTGATTGTGAGTTTAGTTAGTCAATGCATAAAACTAGTGTACTTCAAATAACTAAATATTTTCTCATAAATAACTCATGCATGTCAATTCAGACAGAGACCCAGTTGAGAGTAAAGGAAGGGACAATGTATTATCAGTTGGAGGAATTTTCCTATATAGGAAAATCTTCCATGTAGAAGGAATTATCTCCTTCAGAATTGCGTAGTTATTTTAGAGGTCAGTGTTGTGTGTGAGGTGAGATTCACACAGGTTGTAGATGGAGGACCCAGGAGAAACTGCGCAAGGAAACAGGAGGCTTGGAGGACTGAAGGAAGGCATATCTGTTGTCTATTCTGTCTATGAGCAACAGTGAGGGATTGTATTGAGAGCTAAATAGCTTGTGAGCTAAAGCTTTGTGTAACCCTGAGATATTTCCACTTGTATGATAATGCAGATAACGGGGTTTTTAGCTGAGGCTTCCCCAGAATATTCTTCTGTGTTTCATGTGTGATTGATTTCTTCTTCATCTGTTATATGTGTTTTGTTTGATCTTGCTCAAAATCGATTAAGCTTCCGCAATTTTGATTGTAGAAGTAGATTAAGTATATTGCTTTAGTTACATTGCATTATCAATTTAATCTACAGTTTATCTACAAGATGTGTAGAGGGCAGAATTTCTACACAATATGGGCCTTACACCATCACTAAGGATGTAGGGGACAATTATTTTGAGCTCAAAATTCCACCATTCCTTGGCCTACACCCTGTGTTCAATGTGGATTACCACGACCATACTTTCCACCATTACTGGACACATCAAACATTGCATAACAACTAACACCAAAAGAGTTAAATCCAGATTGTATGGAACATGCAAGAAGTGATCAGATCATGGACATGCATATCAAGAACACTCACCAGCAAAAGATCCAACTATATCGGGTTGTCAAAGTTGGCCAACTAGTGCACCAAGGCAAGTGGCTCACTAGGGACCAAGTTCAACAAAAGTTTCCCCATGTCATGGAGACACTCAACGCAATGGGGACCATTGCTTCATAAGGGGGAAGGACTGATCCATATGGATATCAGTGGCCACTCCCTTATTCCACTTGGACCCCCACCATTGTTTATTTTTAGTTTTCTTAATTGTAGCACAACTTACTATTTTTGGCAGTTTTTTAGGTCCTAAACTTCCAAAATTGTTTTGAGGGACGAAAAGACATTTTTAGGGAAAAATAAGAGATCGATAAATTCCAAAACACAATGATTATTTTGATTTTGGCCTCCTCTTCAACATAATTGAAGCAAGGTATTATGATAGCCAAACGGAGATCTTATACCAAAGTTACAACCCCGGGAAGTTGATGTACCTATTTACAAAAACGGGCCCCACATTTTTGGCGCTTCATCTCATAGGGTTATATTTTTGGATGTTAGGCTTTTCCATTGTTTCTCAATAATAAATAGGGCTTTGAGCCTCATTGCAACATAGTTCAAAGGCATGTAGCTGCCACATCGCTTTTCAGAGATAAGCTACCATCGCCTGATTTAGTTTATTTCCATTATGTATGTAAGCATATTTCAGTTATTTGATATTAATGAAATGAAGTGTTATTTTGTTGCAACTCTTTATTTATGGTTATATCTATAGTTTGTCGTGTTCCTGTTTAAGTTCATATAGGTTTGGTGCATACACTGCCTCGTTTGAAAGATCTATCTAGGTACCGGAGGATTTTTGGCAAGCCCTTGCCTATGGCTTTGGGCCTGCGATGAACCTCAAAAAACATTCTTTAGGGGAAAAATATCTCAAGAAGTCTAGGAACCGAAAAACTGTTAAAAATAGAAAATGCTTCTATAACAAAGGAAATTGATGAAATCGACTGGGGGTCTAGGTGGAATAGGTGGGTTTCCACCAATATCCACCTGGATAAATCCTCCCTCCTTAGAAAGAAATGGTCCCCATTGCGTGTAGAGCCTCCATGAGGTGAGGGAATTTTTGTTGAACCTAGTCGCTAGTGAGCCACTTGCCCTGGTGAAGGAGTTGGCCTACTTTGACAACCAAATATAGATGGATCCTCTGTTGTTGAGTGTTCTTGATATGTGTGTCCATGATCCTATTATTTGTGTTCCTGTTCGATACAACTTGGGTTGAGCTCTATTAGTGTCAACTTCTCAGCAACGTCGGATGTGTCCAACAATGGGGGAAAGTATGGCCGCAACAGGTCCACATTGAATACAGGGTGCAGGCCAAGGAATCCTGGAATGATGATCTAGAAATAATTGTTCCCTACGGCCTTAGTGATGTGTAAGGCCCATATCAGAGTGGGTAAAGCTTGCGGTGGGGCCTAGCGAGGTGGTCCTTCGGCAAATGTAACCAAACTTTGTCGCCCACCTGGAACTTGTGTGGCACTTGATGTTGATCATGAAGTTGCTTGTCCTTTGCATTTTCAATGTACAATATGTCATGGACCTGCTAGGGGATGTGATGAATGAGCTCAATGAAGCTATTAGACCTGTCAGCTTTGGATTGGACATGAGTTGAATCTTCCTGAGTGACTGCAAATTGTATGGCAACATCAGTCAGACATAGTGGCTGGAATCCCAATCCCACTTGAAAGGGGTTGTGGCAAGTTGAGTTGTGGAGAGCCTTTTTGTAGCTCTATTGGACATAGGGGAGGCTCGCATCCCATGTGCATGGGTGTTTCGAGTTATACATGCACAGGATGTGCACGATCATCCTGTTGATGACCTATGTTTGGCCATCAATTTTGGGGTGAAAGGCCTGGTCTTAGTGCACCTGGTATCTAACAACGACCAGAGGCTTGACCAGAATGCACTTAGGAACTAGTTGCTACAATATGATATAATGGATTGTGGGATCCCAAAGTGTACCCATACTCGCTCAAACAAGAGTTTGGCAGTGGATTCTACTAAGATACTCTTCTTGCAAGCCTCCATAATGGCCATCTTAGAGAATATGTTGACGACCATTAAAACATAGTCGTCACCATGTTTGGTAGAAGGAAGGCCCGATATGTAATCCATGGAGATGGATTCCCAGGTCCAACTAGGAGTAGGCAAAGGAGCATACATGCCTTTCTTCTTTATTGTAGGTTTGGAAATGGCGTAGGCAGTGCAAGATCTGATGTACTACTTCTCAACATACTGTCGAAGGTTTGGCCAATAAAAATACTTCTGCAGTACTGCCATTGTCTTTTCTATCCCAAAATATTTAGCGAATCGACTATAGTGTGCCTCCCAAATCATCTTGGCACACTTGCTTGAACATACATAGAGGTGTCCCAGGTAGCATAATAACGCGTCCTAGAGGTGAAAGTTTGGAACCTACTTACCTTCCATGAGCATCTGGTATGTGGTGTTGAATTCTGGATCACCCTTGTAAATATGTGTCCATTTCAAAGTCTTATGTCCATAAGAGTCGATCAGAGTGGTCAGCACCATGACCCGTGATTGACTGAGGCAGTCTGCAACATTATTGGTGCTTCCCTTCTTATTGCAGAGATGTGGACATTTCTAATGGCGATTGTTTTACAACTTTCCTTATGTCTATATGAACTACAGGGGTTGGTGGTCTGTGTGGATAATCGATTCCTTCTCCCATTATGTAATGCTTCCATTGTCGTCAAGCCTGCACAATGGAACACATCTCTTTTTCATAGGTGGGATACTGTCAAACTGTGTGTTAAAGTGTCTCACTGTGATATGCCACCAGATGCCCCTGCTGGGTAAGAAATGAACCAATATCATAGTTGGAGGAATCTATCTCAATCTCAAATGGTTGTTGCAAGTCTAGTAATGTGAGAATTGGTGCAAAGCAGAAATGATGCTTCAACTCAAAAAATTCCTTCTGTTGGGATTCAGACCAAAAGAAATTTTCTTTCACTCTGCCCTTAGTGACATGACTCAAAGGTCAAGTGATATGAGAGAAACCCAATAGGAACTTGCGGTAGAAATTGGCAAGACTTAGAAAGATGTGAAGCTCTGTTAGAGTGGTTGTGGTTGTCCAATCCCAAACAACTTGTATCTTGGTTGGGTCCACATGCACACCCTACTCATCAATTATTTACCCTAGATATTAAACTTGGGTCATACCAAAAGTGCATTTCTCCAAATTGGCACACAATTTTTGTTGACGTAGGGTTGTAGGACTAGTCGAATATGGTGAAGGTGCACTTCCAAACTTTGTTTGAATATTAGGATGTCATCCAAATACACTACCACGAATGAGTTGGTGAAGGGATGCAAGATGTGGTTCATTAGCCTCATGAAGGTTGTGAGGCATTTGTCAACCCAAAAGGCATGACCAACCATTGGAAAAGGCCCTCCTTAGATTTGAAGGTAGTGTTCCACACATCAGAGGCTTCGATTGGTACCTAGTGATAATCAAACTTCAAGTCAATCTTGATGAAATATTTGGCCCCCTTGAGCTAGTATAAGAGGTCATCAATCTGTGGGATTGGATACTTATTACGGACAATGATCTTATTCATTTCTTCTATACCAACACGATAGGGCTCCCACAGGGTGATGAACATGGTCGAATGTGCTCTTTCTACAATAGCTCTTGAATCTTCCTCTTGATTTCATCGTTCTCCAGAACAGGGCATCGATAGATCGCTTCGTTGGGTAGCGACGTGCCCCGGGTAAAATGGATGGAGTGCTTGAACTGATAGTGTAGTGGTACCCTTGTGGGTGAGGTAAACATGTCCCTGCACTCCTCAACGACCTTGTCCATTTACTACTTCTGTATGGAGGATCCATGTCTGAAGGTCGTGGATGTGGCCACGATCTTCTTTTTTCCCTAAGGGTGAATCATAAGGAAGAAAAATTTAACACTAATTAATATAATTTAACAATAAAAAGTAACAAGAAGATTACGGTGGCTCGGTTGCGGTGTTCCTTCAGGGACCACGCAAATGAATATGCCACCCTACTAACTAGAAATTGCCTATCTATCTTCCTAGTTTAGAGAAAATCCATAGGTTCACTTACCCTCCTAGCCCATGTACATACCGTAGTCATAGTGTGTTCGATTTCTTAGAGACAACATCCTCTCGATGCCCCACTCAAAATCCACTTCCCTATCCAAAACTCCCTTTTTCCTTCCATTGACCCTCCTTTCCCCCACTTTTCTGCCAAAATGGTGTTCGATCTGAAAACTTCAAAAAACCAAAGTTTTCATCCTCCGTCTCCCTCCTTGCACTTATCTCTCATGAAGTCCAAAGTATTCCCCCACCCATTGCCCTAATTAGTGCCACATAATTCTCATTCATGATCCTCTAGCCACTGCCACCTTACCTCTTACACTTACCCCATTGCACCCCCCACCCCAATTAATAGCTTAGGTGGTTGAGTCATTCACACACCCCTTTAATGCAATAAAAAAATAATATAACCTTTTAAAGGTGTAGGTTGATCCTTAAGCCCAATATTTTGAATCTCATTATGATACCACATATGAGATTCCCTTCTATGGGTCTCAAGCTTGTAAAACAAAACTTAGCAAAACAAAACATTTTTGTTTATTTCAGTTGCATACTTACTTTTTCTTTTTCATTCACAACATGCATATCATTACTATGTTTTATAGCATACATTTAAAAACACATTTTAAATAAGCACAATCTAATTCATATAATTTGACAGTAAAAAATAACAAGAAAAAATGTGGTTATTGTGGCTCAGTTATAGTGTTCTTCCTGGGAACACCCGACTGAATATGCCACCCTCCCAACTAGAAATTGCATGTTTGGCTTTCTAGTGTAGAGAAAATATGTGGAAACTCCATAAGTTCCCTTTCCCTCTTAACCCATGTCCATACTGTAGTCGTAGTGTATTTGGTTTCTTAGAGATGACACCCTCCCGATGCCCCACTAAAAATCCACTTCCCTATTTAAAACTCCCTTTTTCCTTCCATCGACCCTCCTTTCGCCCACTTTTCCATGATAATACGATATCCCATTTGAAACTTCAAAAAAGAAAAGTTTTCATCGTCCAGAACCCTCCTTGCACTTATCCCCTGTGAAGTCCAAAGTTCCCCCCCCCCCACAAATTAGTGCCACATAATTCTCATACATGACCCTCTAGCCACCACTAACTTACCTTAGATATTGGTGAATGATACATCCACAAACTATATGTACTAGGAACATCCACCCACAGGGATCACTTCTTGTCGACTCAACCATAGAGCCTAACCCCAAGAGTGTTGAGATAATTGAACCTGTAACCTCTCAATAGAAAATGTGCTTTAATGATGAGAACTTGACCAATTGAGCTAACCCTCAAAGCTATTAATCAATTATTAGTTACACTAGAAGGTTAATCATTTACCTAACTACTAATCAAGATTAAGTATATTAATACGTTTAAACATTTATCAAGATAAATGTTAATAATAACTTAATCATTAATCAATCATCTAACATAGTATGCAATAAAATATTATTGTATTCATACATGGTCTAAGTATGTAGCTAGCATATGCACACCTCATGTGTATACTAATAACACTAATAAGGATCTATCACATCAAAACATCTCACAACAGGTAGTGTAACAAATTGGCATAGAATAATATGGTAAGGGAGTGAGCATTACACTCCATCATCATTAGAATTCCTTTATTTGAAATATATTATGAACCCATCACTAGTTGTTGGCATCAAATTAATTTGGGCTTTATTCAATTCCCTTACAATTTTTCCTACACACACTGCAATACACCTTTTGATTTATTGGACCCCTTATATTCTCTCACAATTAACTCAAAACATTATTGTCCTCCCAATGCTAACAAGGAATTAACTCTAAACTTCATGTTTTCTCATTAACATCATTAAACAAATACTACATTTCCTTCATCTCCTAAACTTATACTTTTGTGCTTATATACCTCAACCAATAAACAATGACCCACCAATAACACCACTCTTATATCAGTATCTATGTGTTGAATGTACACCCAATATTATGCAAGAGAAAAAAAACCCCAAACTACACATTTAAGAGAAATTGACAACCTTACTTTACATCACATGGGATATGTATGACATAAAACTACAAATTAATTTCTACCATATTCATTAGAAGTAATGAAATTAGATATAATACTAAAAGGATGAGAACAACTCAATATTAAAGTACCAAACTACACAAAAAAATTGATGTGACTCAGGAAAATCCAACAAGATTTTGATGTGAATGCATTATAAAGCTAAAGATTTAAAAGACTCCAATAAGAATACAATAAACTAAACTAGTTTATTGATAGTTGTAAAACCTTATAGGCCTGCCACTAGAATTCCAGTAATTCAAATAGCACATAGTCCCAATGTGATTAATTTACAATCTTTAAAAAAAAATCCTCCAAATTATTTTCATTAATATGATCTAATTATAAAGTATAAGCTAATCCTAGATGCTAGCCCCAAGGGTTAGTTCAATTGGTTGAGTTCTCATTGCTAAAAGCATGTTGCTAATGGGAGGTCATGGTGTTAATTCTCCTCGACACCCTCAGGGTTAGACTCTGATAATAAGTTGGCGGGAAGTGATCCCATTCGGTGGATCTATCCAAATATTTCCTTGGAAAAAAATAAGCAATCCTATATGCCATCTAAATTAACATTAGATATCTTTTTGTTTGAGAATTCATACATTACTACAATATATTTCCTTCTCTTTGTATTTAGAATTTCCATGTAATGTATTATTTGAGGAAGGAAAAACAATTTTGAATGAACTTGACACAATGGTGGACAATGTGATTTGCATAAAATTTACATCACTACATTGCTAGAAATTTCTGAAATAGCACTGTGTAATATATGTAATAGGACGGATCACATATATTACACAATATTATTCCATAAATCTCTGACAATATGAATAACTGTGGAAGTCTCCAATCATCACTACATCATTTACCAACATCCTCTTTTTCAATGCATGCCCTTTTTGACGTTGTATTACTGGTAGAATGGGAGTCACACGAAATTATTCTATAATGTCTTGTGGTCATACATTCTTAAGAAACAAATTTTAAAATCAAGTTTGCATCATTGTTTCTTTGAACACATGTTTCTTGTGTTTGATTAGAATTGTTATGTTTGGTTGTTACATCTATTAACACTCAAGAGTTTCTCTTGGATGTGAAAAAAACTCCTAAGGTAACCTTTTCAACCAAACTTTTAGGTTATAGGCTATCCCTTCCAACCCAGAGAGGGCTCTCTCTTGCATCTCAATCACCTAGTGTCACTTCAGTAACTAGCTGTGTACTTGAAATAATGGCTAGATCTTTAGTCGAGGGGTATTGAAAAGGGTTTGGTTGGGCATGAGAGAGACATTCCATTGGGAAATGGAGTCAACAAGCTATGGTTTGTTGCAATCATGAAGACATTGGCTACATGATCAAATATTGACAAAGGCAAGATAGATGACACACCTTAGACATTTCAAGTTATGATTGTGGATGGAAGTAGAAAATAGGAAAAACAATCCACTGCAGTAGGGCATGGAAACTGAACCCTAATGTATCTTTAGAAGGAAGGAATGCAGGCATTTGAATTGATGAAACAAAACATTAGATTACGAATTCCATGACATTTTCTTTCATTCAAATGGAATAATAGAGAAGGGAATCACCATCACATGAATCTTTGTGTTAATAATCATAAATCTTCTAATATTGGCAACTGTAAAATGTATAAATATTTGAAAAAACACATAGAAAATAGCTATCTTTTTATAAAAATCCAACCCCTGGACCCTCCTTTTACATGTATAATATAGAATAACATATCAAGCTGAGATCCACAATTTTTGGGGAAATTAAAATTACAAAATATGTTAAAATATCAAACAAATATCAAGATCCAAAAAAATGGATCTAAAAGCCTCCTCATCCATCTTTAGTTTGTTGTTAAGTCGAATCGTTGAGGTGGCTCTCCAACTAAAAGTTCATTGGGGTTTTTTTTCTAAAAATAGAATAATTAAATCTTGCGAATTTCTAAAAAATAGGCTTCAAAGATGCATTTAGATCTTCCAAACTAGGACACCTGTTGCAAAACTGAAAGAGGTTTTTGTAAATTAGCTCGTTCCCAACAAAAATCTCTTTTGGATCTTGGAAAAAGGAATGCAAAGATTCCTTTGTATCCTCCAAACCATGATATATGGGTAAAAAATAAGAGGTTTTTGTAAATTGGTCCATTCTTGTAAAAAAACCTCTTTTGGTTTTCAAGAATACATTTCCAACTGTGTAGAAACTAATTTAAAGTTGTTTTATAATGATTTTCACCTAATACTTCAAAAGTAACAAAAACCAAGCGAGAATAGAGTTGGCTTTTTTCAAAGGATTTTTTAACTTTTGGAAATGCAAAAAATAGTACTAAAAACATCAATACTTTCTAGATGTGTATTGAATATTGCATCATAATGGCATTATAAGTGTATCAAAATATAAAAACATTGCATCTTATTAGCATCATCTATGTTTCAAAATACATAAATTTTGCATCATGTTACATTATTTTTTGTTCATTAATAAAATTGATAGTAAATGGATCAATAAAGAGAAAACAGTAGAAAGGACCAACAAGGCCAAGGCTTGTGTTCAAGGTGATGAATAAGGGGCTTCAAAGACTAGTTAGGTCTATAACCATTTTCTCTATTCAATTCATCATGGTGCTTTTAGATTTCAATGGCTTGAAGGATTGATCCAGGGGATTAATTTAGTGTTAAAATTAAAAATGTGCAACATAGTTCAAAACCTGAATGATTGGATATATCTCGACGATCTGAATCCAACGCAACTTGTTTCACTCAAAACTGATATCGTATGTTCCAGATATCGTGTTCTGATTTATTTGCCAAACAACTAAAATTTTAAAAGTTGAAGTTGATGGTACACCCAGTCAGCAGCAACCCATACGCTAATTGGGAATTTGGTTTGAATTGGTGATTTGGTTTTAATATTGCTTCATAATGGCATTATAAGTGTATCAAAATATAAAAATTTCGCATCTTATTGGCATCATCTATGTTTCAAAATACATAAATTTTGCATCATGTTACATTATTTTTTGTTCGTTAATAAAATTGATAGTAAATGGATCGATAAAGAGAAAACAGTAGAAAGGACCAACAAGGCCAAGACTTGTGTTCAAGGTGATGAATAAGGGGCTTCAAAGACTAGTTAGGTCTATAACAATTTTCTCTATTGAATTCATCATGGTGCTTTTAGATTTCAATGGCTTGAAGGATTGATCCAAGGGATAAATTTAGTGCTAAAATTCAAAATATGAAACATAGTTCAAAACCTGAATGATTGGATATATCTCGATGATCTGAATCCAATGCAACTTGTTTCACTCAAAACTGATATCGTATGCTCTAGATATCGTGTTCTGATTAATTTTCCAAACAACTAAAATTTTAAAAGTTGAAGTTGATGGTACACCCAGTCAACAGCCTGTACGCTAATTTGGTGATTTGGTTCGAATTGTAGGATGACTACCCATATAATTTGGGAAAAACTTGTAAAAGGCATAACTTACTCAATTTTTGGCCAAATAAGGGGTAGAAAGAAGCCAGATGGGGGTTTTTGACAGTTGAATCCATTGGAGACATCAATTTTGTTGTTTGGATAATGTAAAAGCATATAAACACACTTTTTAGCACTTAATGAAAGAGTCCCTACATTGGAAGATGGATGAGGAGATGTAGCCCAGGAGAGGGGTGAACTCCTTTAACATGTTTTGTGTTATGTGTTCCAGATATGCTTATTTTATCTATGTTTGGTCATAAATTGTGGTTAATTTCACTTGTTTTATGTGTTTATTAAATTGATCCTCTTCCCAAAACACATAATTTTCACTTGAAAATTGTTAAAAATCTTGAAGTTTACATATTCAGATCATTTTGGTATCAGAGCAACAAGTTATTGTGAAGGTTTGATTTGTTTGCAAGTTTTTTCTAATGCTTACAAGGTTGAAGCTTAAAATAGGAGAAGGAGAAATTGTGGAGCCAAGATCTCAAATGTCCATGAAAAATAAGGTTACCTTATTTAACAACTTGTGGAGCAAAACAAGAGAAAGCAGATCATGGAAAAAAAGGAAGGCTAAAAGAAGCAACCATGACCAGAAAGGAAAATAAGGTACGTACTCAAGTGCAAAAAAATATAATAACATTCAATGCTATAGAAACATGATAGAAGCTCATATCACAGAAACATGAGCAAGATAAAAAAAAGCGCCAAGCAAAAAGGAAGTAAGAAAGCACAACTAACATAAGATGAAATCAACAAAAATGTCCTATATAAATCATAAGCTGGTTGAATAAAATAAGAAATTATAATAAAAAGCTCATAGCAATGGAAGCATGAGAAACAAGAGATCGTGACATAACCAACAATCATGAAGGCAAAAAACATACAAAAAAACAAGAATATATCACTAGGAAACCTCACAGAACATTGAAGAAAAGGAAGAAGTATGAAAAAGATGAACACACATAAAGTCAAAAAGGAAACATCTTCAAGATGGGGCAAGACAAGATCCTCAAAAATATCTGATGAAATCCTCTCGTAAGGTTCACTAATCTAAGAGGAAGCAAGTCTTTCAACAAGAAATCCAAATAAGGGAAATCAAACAAGAGATATAAAGACAAGAGCAACAAGAATTCATCTGGTCAATAAAGAAAGATGATGGAAGAAGACTCATATAATGAAGGTTCTAGATATGAATAAGGTCACTTTCCTTGAAGAAATGGATGACATGATGAACCAAGGAGGAAAGTGATTGATGGTTGTTTCCCTACAAGGAAGAAGCTCAACTGATTTTCATGACATCAAGGAGAGAAGTTGATCAAGTAGCTGAAGGACCCATGAAGAAAGACGTTGTTGATGTATAGAAGCATCCCTAGTTAAGAGGGAGTTCTGAAAATTCCCTCATCAAGAGGGAGCTTGGATTGGATCACCCCTAATTAAAAAGGAGTGACAATTGTGCTTTTCTATTTCATGTGTCATGCACTAGACCAGGACTAACAACTATAAGTCTAGGTGAATAACATGAAGAGAAATGAGGACACATGATATCCTCCCTAGTTGGGACGGAAAGATAGACACAACATTCATGACATCAAGGAGAGAAGTTGATCAAGCAGTTGAAGGACCCATGAAGAAAAAAGTTGTTGATGCATAAAAGAGTCCCTCGTTAAGAGGGAGTTTTGACAAGTCACAACTATCTCAATACTCTGTCTCAACATATATACTATAAACACAGTCATAACAATCATTGTCTTACAAACTTAGAGTATTCAAAAAAGAGGATAGCAATCATCATACAATCT